>CAKNWU010096210.1:0-14266 GCA_932072015.1 Andricus quercustozae | reverse complement strand
CTGGTCGCTGCAGTTCGTAGGCGTTCAACTTGTCGCAACTTGTCGAAATTCGTTGCAACCCAAACGTTTTCTTAGGCTCCCGGCGCGTCCCTTAGGGCTTTCATACTGTTCACTGACGTTCGTAACCAGGATTTCAACGCGTCGTTACTCGTTCGTTCTTCTCGTTGGCCTCTTTCGCCCCGTTGTCGAGGCTGTTACGTTAATGGAAATACACCAGGACTGGATTGAGCTAAACAGGTCAATAAACAGGAACACCAGCAAGAAGCGCGATGTATTTATTGCTTATTTGGACAAGCTATTTGATATTGGTTATCGCAGTAAAAAGATAAAGCTTGAAGAAGATCGGCTCTTCTACAAATCGATGCAGGAGGACAGAACTGCATCAATGGTCCGATGAAGAAGTCAAAGGTCTATTCAAGAAGGGCCAGAAAATTGACGTCAGCTTTGAAGATTCCGATGGAGACCCAGTAGAGAAATCTTAAACAAAAGATGCAGGTTAGTAAACATTATACGGAATGCGATTTTTTCACAATAAATCACTCGGTGAAGGTACCGTTTCCATTCTTGTTGCTTTTTAGATTTTCAATTGCCACATCCATGGAGGGACAGGAGAAAGAAAAAAATTCCAGTTCTTAGTAAGGCTATCACATCTCCTGTGGAGCGGACACAGACAAGCGACCGCTTTTCTGTTCATATTATAAAACAAACAGTGGATTCTACGTTGAATGCAGTGGCCGATTGCTTAGGAGTGCCGAGAGAAGAATTGGATGTAAAGCCTAATCTGTCATATTCAACTATCAGGCGTCACCGTCAAAGCAACCGAAAGAAGGTCGTAGCAGAGGCAATGGAGATGGTTCAGACTCTTCGGGTAAGTACTTATTTACCCAAAGATGTCGCTATGTTTAAAGTAGTCGTCTAGCTTCCATTTCTTCTTCACTAGATCCAAACAAAAAGTACGACTGATTGCCTGTTCTGGTATCTGTTGGCATCATATGGACGAGTTGGTACTTGGAGCTGCTACCACGGACCTCCTGGGCGACTCCAAAGATCCCCGTCTGTCATTATTTGCTGTGCTAGAAAGCAGGTAGCATAAACTGGACAAAGGTAAGGACAACACAGGACAGAATTTATTGATATGGGACGTTAGAACGTACTTCCTTTACCGTTGCCTTCATTTTATTTTTATTTTAGCGAAGTACCGCACTGGAGTTCTGCCTTGCTCAACTCACGGTAAATCAGCGTTTCTGCTGTCGTTTGTCTCTCCCTCTCTCGCTCTGCTGTATCTGATCAATCGCCTTTTGCACTTACAGGTTCGACACCCCAGAGGCGATTACAAAGAGCTCCTTGAACTCGTCGTTCTCTTCATAGGCGGCGTGGTTCCTAGTGGCCTAGTGTACGCCTTCAAGAATCCAGGAGCCTTAAGCAAGACCAGGTGGATGATGCCAGCAGTTTACAGCCTCAAGAGCCGGTCGCCACCTATGCTCCTCGTATTGACCTAATTTTCCTAAAGAAACTGTACAGGAATAGGCGCTTGGGATCACACTGGAAAGCGGCACTGGAAAAGTTCTGTACTCACCTCTGGTACCTGTCCCCCAAGATGCTCTGCTTCGCCCTCTTCGACGACAAGTTGGCCATTGAGGAGAAGAAAGTACTTGTGTATGCTTTCCGGGAGGCGCAGAAGACCGCCGAAGACAAAGAAGTGGCTAATGCTACGGACAATTTCGAAGACATCTGTTTCCGTGCCACAGTCAAGCTGGACGAGTCTCTGCTGGGCCTACGGTTGCAGGACTTCGTTACGAAGGCGTCCATGAACTTCTTCTAGGTGACAGGAATCTGTCCATCCTTCTTCGATAAGGAACCGACCACTTGGGCGGCTGACGAGGATTTCAACCATGGCCTCCTTCTAGTGACAAACTTCAAAGTTGTCAACGATTGCGCTGAGCGCTCTGTGCAGTTGATAACGAAGTTTCTGAAAGGTAACAAATTGACAACGAATGAAAAGGAAAGGCACGTACAGAACCTACCTTTTTCCAGTTGGAAATCATTGTAAATAATTCTTAAAAGTATATAAAAGAAGTATACCGCATTGACCTGTATTTGTTTAAAAAGTAAAAATTTTGCACTTTAAAGGTAGGCAACATGCAAGTAATTTTTTAAGCATTTTGGACTTCATTTCGTTTTTTTTTACCAAGCAGATCATTTCCAGCAACTTTTCTTCCATAAACTTTTCTGAGAAATGAGTACATTTGCGTGTAGAGATGATCGTTTGAGGCGCTGCATGCATATAACCAAATATTCAAAGGGCGTAACTTTAAGCCCCGTGCGGGACCTTTTCCGGTGGTCCGATCGACCTCACCGAGGTACCAAAATTCATGTTTTGGGACGCAGCACCGTATGAAAATGGTACATATCAACATTTCACACTTTCGGGAATTTTGGACCTCTCTAACCATGAGCCCTCTACTTTTTTCCATCACACTTCTGCCTCTATCTCTTGCACGAAGCAATTCTCCTGGATACCTGTGCAGTGACACTCATCATCGGGAGCATAAGGTCACTTATGTATTTTATATGGATGACCTGCAGATATATGCTTCTGTTGCAAGCAAACTTCAACTTGCTTTAAATATCGCCAAAGTGTACACATGAAAGATTGGTATGGATTTTGGATAGGATAACTATGCTAAGATTCATCTGAAGAAAGAAAAGTTTACTGGCATTCCCGATGACCCTGGGCTTGTGGATATAATTGTTATCAGCCATCTTTGCACTGCAGAGATCTATACATATCTGGGCGTGCCTCAAAACCGCATTCAGTAACGTCAGCAAAGAAGTTTCTCCGAAGTAGATACAAGCATCTTCTTCGACAGATTTTGACTTCAAATCTGTCGGCGTTGAACAAGTTATTTGCGACTAACATGCTTGCCGTTCCGATTCTACTGTACTCGTTTAAGGTGGTTCGATGGAAGAAGAACGATCCTACGGCCCTTGATATCGCCACGCGTAAGATCATGCATATGCCGTTAAGGCGAACGCGGACTTCTGAATCTCCAATGTCTTCATAACCTAATTGTTCTGAGTACAGCTTACATCGCTGCAAATGGCAGAGATCCTCTCCTAAACAAGATCAGGAAATACGAGATGATTAGCAAAGGAGCGTTCCTTCACAATATATATATATAGTTAAAAAATTAGGTTAAAAAACCACCGCAGGGTCTCACTGGGAGCAACTGCCATCTAATAAATGGCACCGGCTCCCAGCAGGACCGCGGCACATCACATTCATGGCCACGTCTCACAACAGCTCCTCGACAAGAAAATGCACGGAAACTTTCACAGAAATGTATAAAATCAGTACTTGCCGAAGAAACAAACGTTTCGTTTCCTCAAATCATCAGGGCTTGATTCAGGTACAGAGGGTTTCATTTTCGCATACCATGATCGTGTCATTTCCAACACGCTGAGTACCTACAACACCTACTATCCAGGTGTGCCAATCACGCGGCAATGACGTATCTCTACAGACATAATGCGGCTCTAAGAGTGCTTTCTTACCATCTTTGTCACTTTTACAGTCTTGGCCGCGAACCTGCCCCACCGAACACTCCGAGACAGATAGAGTCAATTGTACAAAACGAGAAGTGCCAAATTTTCTGGAACTACGATTTCCGGACAGCTGTCTTCGTTGCACACTCGAGACCTTATATCGTTCTCCAAGAATTCGAGAAACGAATTATATTCGTAATAGAATTCTCAGCTCTAGCCGACTACAACATCACTGATAAGTAGAAGGAAAAGGTACAGAGGTATCAAGCCGTTAAAAGGGAGTTGCATTTACTGTATCCGAAATATTTGGTTTAAGTAATAATTCTCCTCGTGATCGATGTCGTTCTGTTTTCGTCGTGACATGTGGCCACCATTCTCGCGATCGTGAGACGTGGCCACAGGTGTGATTTACAGCGTTTCTACTGGGAGCCGGTGTTATTTTCATATATGGCAGTTGCTCCCAATGGGACCCTGAGGTGGTTGTTTAACCTTTTTCCTCAAGTTTACCCAAGCTGAAAAATGTATTTCTCTTATCGAACTCAAACTTGGGTAAAGTGTAGTCCTACTAGGTAGCACTTTAAAGGAAAATTTTTTACTGATTGAATAATAACTGGTCGATGTGAGGAAAGGGGAATTTTTTTATTTTGTTCTGACAGCCCATATTTCGAATGTATTAAACTGCTTTCGTAAGGAATAAACGAAATTTTGTTTTGTATGTTTTTGATCCATTTTTTTATGTTCTATCGAATGGTTATAGCCATTTTATCAAAAATTGAAAGTTTGACCCCTTTTTTCAGATTCAAAAAGATTTTAGATTTTTCACGCTCGCTCGGAGGAACTTCTTTGGACTAATTTATCGTATCAGTTATGAATATTTGTTGTTCATAGCATTGCCCTCTACATTTTGCGGTATTGAGACTGTCATTAGAATACTAAGGAAATAAATTATGTGCATTTTTAAAACTTAATCTATTAAAAGTGGGAAAGATGTTATTATGTGTAATTTTCCATATAATAGTACATATACCCAGCTATAGATCGAGCCTCCGTCGCTACATCAGGAGCCTACCTTACCAATCGCGTGCAAGTAACTGGTGACGTCACTCAGTACTTTTACCAACACTCATATCAGCAGGAGGTGATGCATGTATCCCTATCTGCTTAGCAGTGGGAATCCGATACCGTATTGAAAGTCGAAAATCGAACGAATCTCTTTTTCTAACGTGTGGAGATAGAAAGAGAGGTCCGTTCGATTTTCGACTTGGAGACAGCATCGGAGTCACACGGAAATACGTTACCGAAAAAACGCTGTGTCACTAAAATGCTCACTGGGATTCTCCCAACATTCACAAGTATTCCCTGAAAGTGATATGCGTCTACTTTATACACAGAATTCCCCTATTTCTACAAGTACCGCGCTGAGATTATCTAGTCATTTTTTATCATTCTTATGGACAAGATATAACTATGTAGCTACTTATCATAACATCTCAATGATCTAAAATATGTAAAAAGAATAAGAATCTGAACACATGTTTTGGTGATAAAACATCTAATGTATAAACTATTTAACTATAAGTAAAAAGAATGTCCTACAACTCGAAAGATGTGGGCTTCCCCTGTATCTGCATGAGAATGCGAAACGAAGGTTTCAAAAATTCTCTCTTTCTATCGTGTAAGTTAGACAGAGAGTCCGATGATGTTCGTAGTACAATTCATACTTATCGTTTTTCAAAACTCAGAGGTACAATCCAAATAGAGGAAGAAGATATCAGTCATCTAACCTCTAGGTGGAACTCTGTGCATGCGTAGTCTAATACTGTAGCTTGAATCAACCTAAATTTTATCAATTTGAATTTCGCGGACTGAGAATCTATGGACATTGTGAAGGATTCACTTCATGAAAACAAATCAGTTTAAAAAAGGAGTCATTGGCGCATGCGCAGTATGCAGTTTCAGCTATAATCATAAGTTACTAAAAAAGGTTATTTAAAAATTAATAAAAAATAACCATAACATAAATAGAATAACTTATAATTAATTAAACCAAGATAGAAATAATTAAATTAGGCCGAAACTAATATGAAACTTATTAAATAGGGTTAAAAATAATTAAACCAGGATAAAAATAATTAAATTAGGTAAAAAATAATAAAACTAAAATCAAACTAATTAAGGAAAAAATATATACGTAGATGTTAGGTAAAAATGTTAGGTAAAAATAATTAATAACTTGAATAATAAATAATAAACTCAGGGCTTTGTTGTGAATGGTTAGTGTTAATACAAAATTGCAGCTCATATACAAGATCATTTGGATCCGTATGAAGTATTATACAATGTTCAATATGGGATAGCTCCTCCTCCTCATCATCATCATCATCATCATAATCGTATTCATCATAATCATCATTATCCACCTCCTCCTCATCCTCATCCTTCTCCTCCTCCTCTTCCTCATCATCATTTGCCTCCTCATTCTCCTCCACATCATTCTCCTACTCCTCCCCAAATATCTCTTCCATCTCTTGTTCATCTATCTCTTCATCCAGCTTATCATCATTTAGCTTATCTTCTTTATTTTCTTCACTATCTATCTCATGCTTTTCCGTAACATTATCCTCCTTGTCTTTCACCACATGTTTATCCATATGCTTATCCTTTTTCTTCAAAACTTTGACATTGTGCTGAAATTTTTCGTTTGAAGCATCTTCATTGAGAGTCTCAAAACTTCAATTCTTTTTCACATTGGAAGTTGAATCATATTTTCGTTTTATTCCAGTACATATTTGGTTTCGTACCTTTGGACGTGTCAACTTCATTCTTTCTGGTATTAAATTTTTTTTGAGAGTAGCACTTTTTTGCTTCAGGACTTTTTTGCTTTAGTTATTGCAGAGCTGCTTCATTTTATTTTTATCTATTCGTGAAAAAACTCTTAAACAATGTTGACAAGTAGAAGCCATCTTAAGACTGTGCAAAGGTTAAATAACAATTATGTCCAAACACGTCAATGCTCATTTCAATGCTGAGGTTATATTCATCTGCACTCTCTTAATATATGATTTGAGCCTCCCGCGATTCTTCAATGATGGAAATTATTTAATTACTGTGACTTGGATTGCCTGCTGCTTATGATGCCAACAGTAAACGGAGACGATCGACTAGCTCATTTCGATCATCCCAATAAATGTAGTCTGGTATTGTGTCTTTCCTTGCTATCATAAGGTGAGGTAGTAAACTCATTAATCGTTTATTTTTCTGCAATGAAACATCAGTTGTTGATAATCTTTTATGTGGAAAAAGCAGAGATTCGACCGAAACTTTCGTTCCATTTCGTTGTTGATAGAAAAAAATTATTTTTTACTAAACTCAGATCTGCTATCTCGAGATTCGGACGAAAGTAGATGATATCTGAAATTACATTAATTATTGGATACAAATGATTATTTTTTTCAACTGAGAGTAACGAAATGGAACGAAAGTTTCGGTCGGGTCCCTGGGAAAAAGTTTCACTATAATATTTTTATATTTTGCGGTATTGTTTGAGCGAATAGGTGAATTATGACTATAATTCTTCTTATGTGCATTTGTAGCTATAAGAATTTCTTCATCGTTTTTTAGATCATCAGGGCTTATATAAATTTTATCATGTTTTTGCTTCAACAAAAGTTCCAATAAACCAGTGGTTTTCATGTAAAGTTTTTCACCAACCTTGATATATTTTCCACCAATTCTAATAGGTGTATCACCAATCATCTGCGAACCATCACTAAGTTTTCGTACAGCATAAACCATATCGCAATATTTTTTCCTATTTTTATTTAATATTCCAATAAATTTATTTGAAACATGTTGATGCGTTGGTGTCTCAGACTATACTGACTTATGCACAATCAAGGACTCTTATTTATAGAAGAAGGATGAGGAGGAGGATCAGGATGATCAATATGAGCAATAATCCTGTTCTCTTCATCCTATTGAAATAATCTAATCCACGCATTAGAACTTACCCTTCAGTTGTCATACTTGCAATTAAATAGCTTATGAAACTGATTCTTGAAAAGCTCTACAACAGACCTGAGATGAGTGCGAACAAAATTTTGATATAGGCTTAGTTTTTGATATACATAAACCAAGATGTCTCTTATACCTCATAATCAAATGATGCTTTCAACAATATATAATTTAAATTCTTCATTTACTAAACCAGCTGTGCTTGGAGTTGGTTTGAATAAAGATGGAAGTTTCTCTGCTTTTCTGAAATTAGTAAGCAGTCATCCACGATGTTATATTTCCCTGGAAAAAGAACATTGGCTGCTATTAAAAAGAAATGTTTTGAAAATCATTACGTCATTTTTTAATGAAAAAGAAACACTGAAAAGATCACTGGCACTCATTTTAATGAAAAAATTATGGCAGTGGAGCAAACAAGAGATCAGAATTCATTTTACTCGTTTTCAATGAGAGAAATGAGTTTCCTGATGCTACAAAGTCATAAAAATTGTATTGAAGAACGTTTATTTTCAAACGAGCTCACTGAAACTGAAATTTTAACGTATATAAAGAAAATTATCACTTGTTTAGAAAAAGAGCTCATGATAAAACTGTATCTCAGGGTTCATCTATGATGGACTTCAATATTTCACTAATTGAAATGATTAAATTTAACAGTACACAGCTAGCACGAAGGGTTGCTAAAATACAATTTTCACAGATAATAGTAGATGTTCAGAATGAGATAGATAAGGAGAAGGTGAAGGTGGCGGAGGAGCTGGAGAATGTGCAGGAGTAGGAGGATTAATTTCTGATGTTAAATTTTTGTCGATTACTGGTCAAATAATTTTCTGGAGAAACGAGCAAAAATCTGCCACGGCCCGGATTTGAACCGGGAACGCCACTATTCATGAGTGGAGCTTTAACCAATTACGCCACCGAGGCAACAGAAGAAAGTTTCTCGTTTCTCGTATATCCACAGGATGTAGAAATTAATTAATGAATTACCCTGGTCGTCACAATAACATCACGCTTTAAGTTATATACAAGAATCGGTGAATTTATTCAGATTAGAATTAATCACTAGAAATTCACAGGTTACTGAGATGCAGACCCGCGTCATCCTGTGGATATAGGAGAAACGAGAATCTTTTTGCTTTGGCTACGGTGGCGTAATTAGTTAACGCTCCACTCGTGAATAGTGGCGTTCCCGGTTCAAATCCGAGCCGTGGCAGATTTTTTCTCGTTTCTCCAGAAAATTATTTGACCAGTAATCGGCAAAAATTTAAGATCAGAAATTAATTAATTAATTACCCTGGTGAACACAATAACATCATACTTTAAGGAGGAGGAGGATGATGATGAGGAGGAGGAGGAAGAGGAGGATAATAATGATGATGATGATGATGATGAAGAGGTGGAGGAGGAAGAGGAGGAGGAACCATCCTATCTTGAACGTTGTATATTGCTTTATACAGATCCAAATGATCTTGTATATGAGCTGCAATTTTGTATTAATAGTAACCATTCACTACAAAGCCCTGACTGACAAACAATTACACAGGCACACAAAAAAAAAGTTGTCTCAACTTTTGACCAGACTATGTTGGTCTTATGTTTTTGAGGTCGCTAAATCCAAATCCGGTGGCCGTTTGGCTCCATCATGTCAGGATTTTTTCTAAACTCAAAAAACACCGAAAAATAGCCAAAATAGCCCTTTTTGGTCATAAAAAGTGTAACCCGACCACATTTTTGCAGGTTTTCGGGTCACTGAATTTTAGAATAATGTTCATTAATCCCTGTTCAGAGCTTCTCTGCTCCTAATCTCAAAACCGTTCAATCTAACCTCAAATCTGCCTCCAGTTAGCCAGAATAAACGATCTTCCAATTTTAAGGGCAAAATAAGCCCAAACAAAGTTATCTTATGTTTTCTGGGTCGCTAAGTGTGGATCTGGGGCTTTTTTCTCGAAAAAGTGCAAGTCCATCCCTAACCTCAAAATATACCCCTCCCCCCAAATTGCCAAAGTAGTCCGTTTCGTAATTCTAATGTGACCAATGGCGAAATTTTCATTTTTTTAGGTCACTTTGATTGATCCTATCTTTCCTCGTATCCCTTTGTGTCACAAATCACGGCTAACCTAATAAAAGTAGAACATAACTTAAAAAGTTACCTTAATCCACGATCCTATCCATTTCGTTAGTTCGAAATGGAGAAACGGTCTCGATGTTTGGACGCATATGACAGTAGTAAGTTTATGACGTCGTGAAATCCGAATTTGAAGTTACTTTGCGCTGTTCGAGTCAGTGATTCATCCTAACCTCAAAACGAAAATTTGGAATAGCCCAAATAGCCCGTTTTTTGCTGAAAATGAATCTTGTATACGTTTTTCATCCATATTTGGGCAATTGGGCGGGGGGGGGGGGGGGTATGTTCAAGATAGAGATGGACTTGGACTTTTCCGAGAAAAAAAGCCCCAGCTCCACACTTAGCAACCCAGGAAACACAAGCTAACTTAGTTTGGGCTTATTACTGGAAGATCGTTTATTCTGGCTAACTGGAGGCAGGTTTGAGGTTAGGTTTAACGGTATTGATATTAGGCGCAGAGAAGCTCTGAAAAGGGATTAATCAAAATTATAGTAAAATCCAGTGACCCTAAAAACCTGCAAAAATGTGGTCCAGTTACGTTTTTTATGAACAAAAAGGGCTATTTTTGTGTGTGTTTTTGAGGTTTGAGCAAAATCGTGACCTGATAGGGCCCAAGGGCCACCGGAATCGAATTCAGCGACCTCAAAAACATAAGGCCAACATAGTCTGTTCAAAAGTTCAGACAAGTTTCTTTTTTTTATGGACAAAAGGGGCTATTTTTGGGTGTTTTTTGAGGTTAGAGAAAAACCCTGGCCTGATGGGACCAAACGGCCACCTGATTTGGATTCAGCAACCTCAAAAACATAAGACCAACATAGTCTGGTCAAAAGTTCATACAACTTTTTTTTGTGTGCCTGTGTTATTAATAAATTGCGTCAAAAACATGTAATATATTAGTGAATACTTTTATAAATCTAAATTAAGATTTTTTATAATAAACGTGTCTACACTTTTTTAAGCTTCTCCATCTCAGAGGAAACTATGCAACACAAATCACAAATAATGCATAAAAAGTGCATCAAAAGCATTATTTTCGAGGAATCATCAAATAAAATATTCAGCTTTCAGCAATTGTTATTATAAACATACAACTTGTTGTCTTTTGTGAGAAAAATGTTAGAGGTTTGGGGTTCAATCCCTGATCTGGTACCTCTGGAAATTGTTTATATGTACTTTTACCGAGGTTCTGGTTCTTCGGCTCCAACCTTAAGCTGTAGATCCCAACATTGCACACTTGGCAGCAACCCAGTCCATGGATAATGAGGTGAAAAACTAGACATTGTCCTATATGTCAAATTAGGCATACTGCTCTTATCAGTAGACAGCCCCGTGCGGACTTTAAAAAATATATAACTTGAATAAAAATGCCGCCGACATATTGGGCTGAAACCATCTTAAACCTGAATTAAAAATTAGCTTCCTAATTTTTTATATAATAATAATCCTAACATGCCGAAAGTTTTTTCGTGTTGACGTCGCGGTAGGACCTGAACTTTCCATTCATTACTTTGACGGCTATTTCGACTGTGGCATTGCTACTGACAGCGTTTACCATAACACAAAAGCAGAGAACGAAGAGGAGCAGGAATCAGAGAAATATAAAAAATCATAAAAAACATAAAGAGTATTTTTAATATTTTGAAACGATGGTCGCTTTCCGGGGATCGTCGGGCGCCAATGGAGTCACCGCTGGGCCCACAGCATTCGGGACGGTGGTATTAATGAACTGCGAGATGTTCAGACAGATCTCACAAATCAATCAAGTGGCCAGCAAAAACATATGTGACAAACGGCTAACAGTGAAACATCAAGGAGTTTTTTGAGGATGTTTCGGCTAGCATTAGCAATTTGCAGCCAACCACTTTAACGAAAATACTGAGGAAGAACATTAACTGAAATATAATCATGGAAGAGGAATTGTTGCACCTCTGTTATGAAAGTGCGAAATTTGGAACTCGAAACAAAAAGGGATGCAAACTTAGGATAAAGTTTGCTGCAAAGTATCCTCATATAAGGAAAGCCGTAATAAGAGATCCTATCGCTAAGATGAAGGACATGAGAAATAATATACTCACCTCAGAAAACCGGGCAATCGAGATTAAACGACAAGTTGATTTGGCGTGAAAAAAACGTCGATAAATGAAAATCAGCTACAGGACGCTGAGATGCGCAATCAAGCCGCGACAGGTAAAGCAATACAATAAAATCGTGCTATTTATGCCCCTGCTGTGAAAAGATTTGTCGATTAGATGGTATAAATAACAAAGACATGATTGAAGGTGGCAGCGTAGGATAATGAAGATCAAGTACCGAAATCACTAGAACCACATCCGGAAATGAAGGTTTTTGTTGATGTAAACAGCAAAATCCCAGAAAAACTGCAGCACCCTGAAATGAATTTTGCTCTTGCTTTACTAGAGTTCAGAGAAGCAGAACCAACGCAAAGGCATTCTCTGCCAAAGATATCCATCACAAAGGATCTGCCTGCACTAGTAGAACACTTAAACCACGAAGTTTTACCTATGCATTTGAAGGCAACAATAACTGCTTAGAGGTGCGAACTCTTGTCAATTGTGCAACAATGGCAGCCGTTAGAACTTTGAGCCACAGAACTAGGCCTGCAAATGCAGTCTTTGCTTCAGGAAGGGAACGAGATTCATCATGGAAAATCAGGTTTGATATGGATGTCAGCAAAGTATGATACAAATTGGATTGTTTGAATCAATATCAGAAAGGAAGTAAAACCAGAAAGCTGATACGCTATGCCATTAGTGGCATAGCCAATCGTGCACGCTCGGAACATCATCGCAGTGGGCACAAAATTTGGCGACGTCTTTACGATATCGTTAAGACATCTTTACGACAACTTTACAGCATCTTATGTCCATGTCGTTAAGGTGTCTTTACGATATCTTAAAGACGTCGCGCGATCTGACGATGTCTTTAGGATATCGTAAAGACACCTTAACGAAATGGACATAGGATGTCGTAAAGTTGTCGAAAGATGTCGTAACGATGTCCTAAAGAGGTCGCCAAATTGTTTGCCCACTGGGGTGGCATTGACGTCAACAATATGGGATAAAATTATAGACTTCCAACGGCAGAGACTTAATGTTCTTACTGTTAGACTGCGTTGGTACAATAAGAGTAGTGCTAGAAGGTAGCAAAATCAAACCTGGACGGCAGATGAAAAAGGTTTCACCATGAAATGTGTGTAAAGCAACATAACCAGCTAGATACCGACGTACCTACATTCGAATACATGACTGATTACTGGCCGGATGTTGGGGGAAAAACAAGCAGAAGCAATTTAGGCGCTGCGTAGTCCCACTTAGAGAAAGACAGAGTAAACAATAACCCTAAAATGGGGCTTACTGACATCACAGATTCAGATGATTCGGCGGTTTGAAAAGAGCAAGTATCTGGAAAGCACTCGGTCCAAACATGGTGAACAGTTTCTGGTACACGTACCTGACGAGTTTGCATTCTGTGTTGGCAAGGTGTTTTCAGAAGAACTTTGAACACCCAAATCTGATGCCAGACTTTGTGCTCAGAGGTACTACGCAGATATTGCTGAACAAACCAGACGCTCAAAATCCATCTGAATTTCGACCGATAGCCTGCCTTCCAATAATTTATAAACGCCTTACAGCTGTAGTTTCAGATAAGGTATATTCTTACTGCAAGGAGAATGGCATCCTTAGTAAAGAACTAGTCACCATAGACGCTGCTGCCATGACGCACGCACGTAGACAACTTGCATTACTCCATGCATCTTTCGAAGAGTATCTTTTCGTGCACTGTGGTTCTGGTTTTTGTTGAACCCATTGAGCAAATCACTAAATAGCATGTCTTATGGGTTCAGAATACATGACAACGAGGATGGTCATCAACTGATACATTTTCTATATGTGGATGAGCTACAGCTACACGCTACTTGAAACGAAAGACTGAAGCAAATGATCGATGGCACAAAGCACTTTTCCAATTATACCTACAGGGAGTTTGGACTAGATAAATGCAGAACAGTGCATTTAATCAGAGGAGAATTAGAAACCACAGAGCTAGAGAACGAAAACGACAATGATATCGAAGCAATAGCTGATGGCGAGTCATATAAATATCTGAGTATTCTTAAATCTAAGGATATTCAGGACACGATAGTTAAGAAAAGCCTAATAAGTGCCTTCACTACAAGACTCAGATTGGTCCTAAAGAGTCTTCACGTACTTGTGTGGGCTTATCAAATGTTCGGACACCGATCTTGAAAGGTTTAACAGAACCATCAGCGTCGAAATTACAAAGCACCGAATGCACCACAGTAATTCGGCGATTGAAAGGGTAGTTTTACCACGTCAGGGAGGGGTCAGGGGCATTGTAGATGTCAAGAAACTGTCATCAGTTATACAGTTGCGAAACTATTCTTACAGCAAGCGATATGTGTCGCTTTACGACATCGTCAGATAGTGCGACGTCTTTACGATATCGTGAATACATCTTAACGACATGGACATGGGATGTCGTAAAGTTGTCGCAAAGATGTCTTAACGATGTCGTCAAGACGTCGCAATATCTTGCGAT
>CAKNWU010096192.1:0-10589 GCA_932072015.1 Andricus quercustozae | reverse complement strand
TCTACAATCCACGCAGTCCAAGAAGTGGTGGACACTATTCTGAGAGTGGAAGAAGAAAGCCGCTACACCAAAAAAATCGTGTTACTGGCAACACTGGATGTGAGAAATGCGTTCAACTCGGCCAGGTGGACCGAGATGATAAAGGTATTGGAGGGCTTCAAAACACCTGAATACCTAATGCGTGTATTGAGAGACTATCTATCGGATAGAATTTTAATATACGATACCACAGAGGGCCCAACAAAGAAGAAAATCACAGCCGGAGCTGCTCAGGGCTTAATCCTTGGCCCCGATCTCTGGAACATCTCCTACGATGACATCCTGAGAATAGGGATGCCGGATGATGCATACCTGTCGGGATATGCGGACGATATACTTGCTGTAATTGCTGCAAGAACAACGGAGGAATTACAGTGGAAGCTCAATCAGGTCATGAGACGTGTGGGTAGGTGGATGGAAGATCATGGGCTAGACCTGGCCACGGAGAAAACCAAGCTGGTTCTGGTCACGAAAAAATACATACTCATGCAGATACCGATAGAAGTAGGATTGCCAGTAGTCACAACAAAGGCAGCCATGAGGCATCTAGGCATCCGGATGGACAACAGGCTTTCCTTTCGTGAACATCTAAAACAGGCAGCAGATAAGGCAGCAAGCGTCACGAAGGCACTCAGCAGACTAATGGTCAACGTGAGTGGCCCGAGACCTAGCAAGCGCCGACTGCTAATGTCAGTGGCCCAGCCCATAATTCTTTACGGAGCCGAAATATGGGCAGCCGAATTAAAAAAGAAGACGTACCGGAGACGTTTGGAAGCAGTTCAGCAAAGGGGCGCACTCAGAATCGCAAGCTCCTATCGCACGGTATCAGAACCAGCAATTCTTGTAATTGCTGGGACGATACCGATCGATCTTCTGGCCCAAGAGAAGAAAGAAGTCTTTCACAGAAGACCGACGTGATCAAGGCAACAGCAAAAAACGAAGCCAGGGCGGCCAATATGGAACGATGGTAACAACGCTGGAGCAGTGATCACCGAGTAAGATGGACCGCGAGGTTAGTTCCACAGGTGTGCACTTGTCTAGACCGAAACCATGGAGAGACGAACTACCACATGACGCAGTTCCTCTCGGGGCATGGATACTTTCGCTCGTAGCTGTACAAGATGGGGAAAGTCAATAGTCCAAAGTGTGGGTACTGCGAGGCGGATACCGGCGATGCAAACCACACTTTCTTCGAGTGTGATCGCTGGGCCGAACCAAAACACAGGCTGAAAAGCGATCTTGGAAGCATAACGCCGGAGAATATTGTCGGGAGGATGCTCGAAAGTGAGGAATTGTGGGGCAGGGTATCCACATATGTCGAGACCATCCTACGTACCAAGAAACAAGAAGGACATTTTGCAGACCAGAGAAGTAAAGCAAACTGTCAAATAAGGA
Organism: Andricus quercustozae; assembly: GCA_932072015.1. NCBI lineage: Eukaryota > Metazoa > Arthropoda > Insecta > Hymenoptera > Cynipidae > Andricus > Andricus quercustozae. The sequence goes on along the minus strand of CAKNWU010096192.1, from coordinate 9,155 downwards.
AAACACCGAAACCCCAAGCTGCCGAAGGCCGACGAGCCCGATGCGAGAGACTTGCTCCGCTGATGAGGACGATGCGTGCATTTGGGGGGGGGCGTTACAGACAAATCTAATCATGCCCAATCAGGATGTTCGCAGGCCGACGAGCCCGTTGCACGAAATAGGCGTGCTGCTGAGGACGATGCGTAACAGCTTGGTGAGGCCATGAGGCGATGCAGTCCCAGAAGAACGAGCAGCAATGATAGGCAGTACAACCTATTAACCCCAACCAGGATGTCGAAAGCCGACGAGCCCGATGTGCGGTACCACCACACATACTGAGGACGATGCGTACATCATAGTTGGGACAAGTAGCAGACGAAGAAGAAGACCAGCAGAAGCCCTAGTAGGCAAAGAAATGGCACCCCCTGAAGTAATGCGAAAGCGGTTCCGGGGGGAGTAATGCCAAGGAGAAAGGGTGGTGGGTTTTAGTGGGTCCCTTGGTGGCATTATTATAATGACAAAGTTGATTTTGTATAATGTACAATTATACGCAAGGTATAATTGAATATTATATATGTCAGGATCATTGTAGTGATGCAACTAAGATCCCCACACTATCAGGAAGTGCGGACCCTTCACGGTGTGTTGTTGAACATTTTCCACCTTACCTCGTAAAAAAAAAAAAAAAATCATCATCATCCCGTGTGGGGTTTGCTGGTCCTCCATCGGGCGCCTCCCCAGGTTGCGGATAGGGGAACGCTTCCCAGATATGGGTGGTACCGGGGAAATCAAATACCCGGGGCGGACAAAAACCAGCAAGGGAAGGAACCCCGAATTAAAACCAGTTATGAGTCGGTATGTTAAAAACAATATACCCCAGGGGAGTAGCAATCTCCCCACTGATTCCTATTGGGTGCAAGCCCCGGTGGTCAGTGCCGGTTCCGACGATTTTGGGGGGAACCAATCATACTTGGAAAGAAGCGTCTGCGAGAAGTTAGGATGTTTATTAGACGTGACAGAGGAGGTGGAAGTATCCGTCAATAAGATGGACATCGCAGAAATGGATGCCAAACTCTCGGAGACGTGTAGCCCCTTTGAAGAGTTACGAGGCACCATAAAAGAAATGGTGGAATTCAGCCGCACGAAGAAGAATATGTGGCTGCCAATTAGGGATGGGCTTGAACGAGCGGAGCAGCTTACAAACCAACTGCGCGATCACTCTATGACGACCGAAGGTCTTCATAGGGATTTGATCGAAAATGGAGGTTGGGCCCCAGAGTACTGGGGTAGGACTTCGGTCCGAGGGTATACCCGTTCCCAAATATTTCGGCCCGCCCCTCCACGCACGGTACGCTGGTAAAACATTTAATGGATACCCCAACCGCAAACAAAATGGATAAAGACACTGAAAACATGAGTGCAGCAGATAAAGCACATGGGAAAAAAGAGGAAGGCACAGAAATAGATATAGTGGATGAAACCAGCCATAAAAAGTCATTCGCTCAGGTATCATGCATTCAACGCACACCTCCTTGTGCGCGAACACAGTCCTTACGGGACATTCCGAGTTCCCCGGAGTTTCTTGAATGTACGGCTCCCTTGAAATGGAAAAGAATCGACGACTCCCCAAAGAGTAAGGGTAGCAAGAACATACCAGAAGGGATGAAATTTATGACCCTAGTTTAGAAAATGTGTAAGAATGTTAAAGAACTAGACAAAGTAATTAAAGAGACTTACAACGCCAAAAGGGAGACTAAAGAGATAACCAGCGTACTTTTCTCTCCTAGCCAAAAATCCTCAGCAAATCTATGAGAGATTGGCTATCAGAGGCAGCAAAAGCATCTAAGAGTAAAGGTGTACTGGAGGCAAGAGAGCAGGAGATCCATAAGCTGAAAGCGGAGCTAGATTCCCTTAAGGCTAGACAAAATGAACAAACCCTGGAGCTGCGAACTAAGAATCACATTTCGTGTGAAGGGAACCTCAGGGCCGTTAAACTGGTAGAAATTAGGAGAAAACTTAAGGGAAGTGGCACTTTCTAAGACTACCAGAAAGCTGCGCAGGTCCCCTGGGTCGAGGAAGTATGCCCAAACGTACATGCATGTGAAGGAAGTGTCTGGGAGTCATCGAATGAGGCAGTAATCGTTCTGCCGTGTAGTAAAAATATCTCATCTGAACAACGATCAGTGTAGAGAGCCATTGCTAAAACTGGTGGAAAAGCTGGCTTAAAAAAACAGGCCAAAGAGAAGGGAGATGTTGCACGAATGACCTACACGATGAGCTTTCCTGGCGATGAAGAGGAGACAACACAAGAGAGCAGGGATATTTACTATCCTATTATTTCGGACCAGGGAACGAAAGACGGTGCTTGTCCCGAAGATATATTCAGGGCAATTGAGAAAACTAAAGACCTTATTGTTAAACACAAGAAGACAAAAGTTGCGATACCAAAGCTGGAGGGAATGAGTGGTAAAGTGAAAAGAGAGATCCTGGAATTTATTTTTATGGTTGTAGAGTTAAACGACTCTGATGCTCAAAACAACAGAAGGAAAGAAAAGGACTTGACCTATCCTAAGCTTTTGAGGAAAACCAGGCCGCGCAAAGAAGAAGCTATATGCATCAAAATGGCAGGAACTTCCTACGCGGAGAAACTAAAGATTGTGAAGGAAAATCTGAATCCCGAAGAGCATGGAATAGAAATCCAAGATATAAGGAATACGAGAAATGGTGACGTCCTGCTAACCATTAAAAGTGGTGACCCGGAAGTTCTTAAAAAATAGGTGTCATATAAGAACTCAGCAGCTAAAGTAACGGTCCTAAAAAATCGGAGGGTCATCCATATAAGAGGAAAGGATGGGGTTGCGTCAGAAGACGAAGTCAAAGAAGCGATCCACAGGGATATAGGCATAGACAGAAATAACTTTGAGGTAAGAGCTTTGAGACCAGCATATGGAGGAAAAAAGAATATAACTGTTATCATGCAAGACCTAGATGCACAGAAACTCATTAAACGAGGGAAGATTAAAATTGGGTGGATAGTCTGCAGTGTCTCTGAAAGAGTGGGAGAGGCTAAATTCACTAACTGCTGGCAGCTCGGACATCTAAAATCAGATTGTGATGGCCCTAATCGCGAAAATCTTTGCCGAAAATGTGGAAAAGAGGGTCACAAAGCCGTGGGTTGTAAGAACAAGCCCCACTGCCTGGATTGTCAAGAAAAAGGGCATCAAACATGTAGTACGCAGTGCCCAAAAAACCGAACATGATTTGAAGGCAGGCCAGCAAAAGATAAAAATGGCAGGAGACATATTTTACCTTCAAATTAATACGAATAGGAGTTGAGCTGCACTGGATATGGCGGTCCAGTATGGCAAAGAGAAGAAAGCTAAGGTGCTGCTGATTAGTGAGCCGAATAAAATAGCCGTTGCAGGCAGAAAGGACCTTGTCTACGACAATTATTTTGAAACAGCCATAAAGGTTTTAGATGGTAAGATGGTGATAGAGGACTACGGATGTGGCTCGGGTTTCTTCTACATTGAAACTGGGAGTGTGACAATCTACAGTTGCTATTCCTCAGGGAACAAAAAAGTTGAGTATCTCGAAAGCACTCTTGGGGAGATTGCAGAAAGAATCCGCATAAATAAGGAAAGCGCTATTGTGGCAGGGGACTTCAATGCGAAGTCTCCACTATGGGGTATGACGTACACGGATACTAGAGGCCAAGCCGTTGCTGAGTGGGTCGCGGAAAACGAGTTAGTGTTTTTTGAACCAAGGTGATAAACCGACCTATCTAGCGCGTGGTTGCTCCTCAGTGCTGGACATAACGTTTGCTACTGAAGATGTGAGTCGGAAAGTCGAGCATTGGAGGGTAAGCTATGATGAATCTATGAGTGATCATAGATACATCATCTTCAAAATAGTGCAAGAAAAGAGAGAGAATACTCCAAAAAAGAAAGAGTACACCGGATGGGTGGTGTCGAAGTTGAACAGGCAAAAACTGAGACAAATAGCTAGTGAAATCGTCATAAATGATGATACAACTTCAGTAGACGGATTCGTAAATGTTCTCAAGGAGCTCTGCAATGAAACTATGCCAAAAAGAATGATAATTCCTGGGAAAAAGAGTGCATACTGGTGGAACGACGAGATAGCGAAGTTGCGGGTAGACTGCAATAAAGCTAGACGAATATATACCAGAAGCGTCAAAAGAGGGATTGAAACAACAATTATGGAAAAGTGGTTGATCAACCTAAAGGCGAAAGAAGGTCTGCGATTCAGCATTAGGAAGGCGAAAAAGGCCTGTTGGAAGACAGTTTGCGAGGAGGTGGACGAAGATGTGTGGGGAAGAGGTTACAAAATCGTAATGAAGAGAATGACCGGTTTTCCTCCCAAACCAGAGCTAACCATGTCTTTTTTGGAAGAAGTTGTTAATCATCTCTTTCCCAAGCACGAACCAGTCAGTTTTTACTTGAGGGAAAATGGACTTGTTGAACCCTGCACTCAAGCGGAACTACTAATAGCCTGTGAGTGGCTTACGAACAAGAAAGCACCAGGACCAGATGGAATTCCAGCCGACATTCTGAAAGTAGTTATCACTGCAAATCCAGAGTATCTACTGGCAGTCTACAATGCGCTCTTGAGGGAAGCTATTTTTCCTGAAAGGTAGAAGATCGCCAAACTCGTGCTTCTCAAGAAGGGGACAAGCCTCAGAAGAGTCCATCTTCTTATAGGCCAATCTGCCTTCTTGATGCAGAAGGCAAACTGTACGAGCAGCTCATTCTAGAAAGGCTCAATCTAGAGTTGAAATGAACCGGGGGTTTGTCAAGTAACCAGTATGGATTCAGGAAGGGTACCCAAACAACAGACGTCATACCCAAACATCAGTCTCATAGGTTCATACCTATCCCAGAGAAGAATAATAATAGAGGCAGAAGGGAACTCAGCAACGATTTCGACAAGTAGCGGCGTTCCACAGAGCTCGATCCTCGGACCGACTCTGTGGAATGTACTCTACGATCCGATTTTGAGGATGAAGTTTCCAGAAAATATCAGGTTGATAGGATATGCAGACGATCTGCTACTGATAGTGATTGCCAGAACGGAAGAAATTCTAATGAACACGACCAATGCTGTAATGCAGATGATCCTCAATGAGCTACAAAATAGGGGCCTCCAACTAGCCCCTGAAAAGACTGAAGCCTTGATAGTCACTCAAAGGAGGAAACTGAGATTTGTTTGGTTCACCATACAGGATGTTAAAATAGAACCTAGTCCTGCGATAAAATACTTAGGGACGTATCTTGACAAAAAATTGAATTTCGCAAGACAAATAAATGAAACAGCAGAAAAAGCAATGAAGACTGCAAAAGCGCTGATGAGCATTATGCCCAACATCGGAGGTCCACGAGCGTCTAAACAAGCGTTATTGTCGAGCGTAGTTCATTCGCAACTTCACTACGTAGCACCGATGTGGTCGGAAGCAGCAAAAAGGCAGAAGCAGGCAAGAATTTTAACTAAAGTACAAAGGCTCATGACCATAAGAGTATGCAGCGCATACAGAACGATTTCGGCAGTGGGAGCAGCAGTCATTTCTGGAACACCACCCATTCTGCTGATAATAGAAGAGAGAGGAAAACTACAGATGTAACGACCCAGAAAACGCAAAGAAGAACCTCATGGAGAAATGGTAGAAGCAGTGGGAAACGGCAGAACATGCACGATGGACCTATGAGCTGATTCCATTGATGAGCGAATGGATATCTAGGAAACATGGGGAAATAGATTATTTTAAGATGCAAGCTTTATCAGGACACGGGTGTTTCTCTATGTTCCTCCATGGAGGGAAAAGGGCCGAATCAGACAAATGCATGTATTGTAGTAAAATTGATGACGCAAGACACACAATCTTTGAGCGTGACAGATGGAATAGCGACAGAGAAAGTTTAGGCTGAACAGCATTGGGACACCACATACAGAACTATCAGAAGCATTATTCAGAAAAAAGAAGAAGAATACAGAAAATACGCGAGTCGATAGACAGCCTCCGTCTTCTGAAGTACTGCGAAAGCGGTTCCAGGAGATAGGAGCAAAGGGGAAAAGGGTGGTGTTTTTTAGTGGGTCGTTGATGGCATCACTATAATGATCAAATTAAGATCGTCATGTATATTTATATACATTAAGATCGTTGTAGTGATGACATCAGCATACCCACACTACCGAGAAGTGCGGAGCCTTCTTGGTGTGTTATAAGAACATTTTTCACCAGCCCTCGTAAACGAAAAAAAAAAAATCATCGTAATCGTCATCGTCATCGTCATGGCCATAGTCGTCGACGTCCAGTGTGGGGTTGCTGGTGCTCCATCGGCCGCCTCCCCAGGTTGCGGATAGGAGAACGCCTCCCAGATTTGGGTGGAACCGGGGAAAGCAAATACCCAGGGCGGACAAAAAACCAGCTAGGGTAAGAAACCCCGAATTGAAACCAGTCATGAGTAGGTATGTTGAAAACAATATACCCCAAGGGAGCAGCAACCTCCCCACTGATTCCGATCGGGTGCAAACCCCGATGGTCAGTGCCGGTTCCATGGATTTTGGGGGGGAACCAAACATACTTTGACAGGAGCGTCTATGAGGAGCTTGAAGACCCTTTGGACGTCACAGAAGAGGAGGATCGGACTGACCAGTCTCTCCTCCGATACCTGGAGGAGTTGCAGGAAGTTGGAGCTCTCTGTTGGAGAGCTCAAGAGATTCAGCGAGTCTAAGAGTAATATGTGGCTTCCAATGTGGAAGGGTATCGGAGATGCGGAAAACCTTCTCATCCACATGAGCTTTGGAATAGAAGGCGTGAAGATGCAATTTAGGACGATTAAGGCCTGTAACCAGGACACGATTTTCGAAAGGATGCAGGAGATAAAAAAAGAGCAAGGCGCGGAGTAATGGTTTGCAAAGGGGTACACGCTGCGGAAAAAGCCGGGGAAGCACTCGCCTCCACACTCGGGAAGAGGCCGAGAGACCCCACAGGACGAAGAGGTTGAAGTCCCGGAGCAACGTTTCGAAGACTTCAACCCCTAAATCAGAAGAAAGGAGAATGAAGGGTGAAAAAAGAGCATCGCTTCACAGAGAAAGGAGAAAAAGAGGCGAACTAGACCCGAGGCGGTTATTATAAAATCAGCCAAGGGTTCAAGCTACGTAGAGGTTCTGAAGGTTGGGTAAAGCGAAATTCGATGATACTTCATTCACAAACATAAACGTGTGACAAATTGATAGGAATATCTTCTGAACTGTACTTTATTAAATACTGTACTTCGTAGTTGAAATTTTAATGCATATAAATGTAAAATATATGCAATTATGGATAAAGATTACTGAAAAGTTGGGTAAAACGCGGTCGAGGGCTCGGTAGAAAATGTGAGTGGTTTTACAGAAAAGGCATGAAGGAATCACGGATGGCTAAATTAAATCAATAAACATTATAATCGAGAAACTTTGACCGGCAGTTTGGTAAACCTTAAAGTTCTGTGAATAAAAAAAGACTCTTATACATATTGAACAGCATACACTCACATACACATTAGTCATTCACAGCCAATCAGAATACAATTTCGTCGCAAATACACTCACGACACCTACTACTAGTTCACACATATAATACACACATTAATGCTTGCTTCACGCTGACAGATGAAATTTGGAACTTTCTTATATATACTAAATAGAGGAACTGATTCAGCGCTTGTGAGAAACGACCAGTGCCGCGACTACAGTTTTCATAAAAAGATTTATATTATAGGATCTATATTTTTTGGAATATGTATTTTGTAATCATCACTTTAAGTCTTGGTCATTTTCCGCTTTTTCTTTGAATAATAACTTGATTCTAATATTATCTAAGTAAGGTATTAAAATTATATCAAAGCACAATTTAATAAAGTTTCCAAATTTTGGATGACTTCGTTTAGAAATCATAAGTAAAAAAGTACGCATCTTGTTACTCACCTATTCGAAGCTACAAATTTAAAATAAAAAATTTTCAAATTATATTTACACCATTTTTTAAATATTTGAAATTTATAGATGTTACTTATATTAACTTGGAAAAAATCAGCATTAAAAGTAGAGTCAAATATTCTAGAGTTAAGGATTTTCAAAATCACTTTAAAGTCTGTCCCATAGGTTTTTTGCGTAAAATTCATATTAATCACAAATACGTTCCTTGATATTCTAGTATTATATTTTCATACCCTCTCGGGTTATCCTTAATTTTTCTTTAATATTTTAGGCAATCGCTCATAAAATATGTCTATATAAAAAATAAAAAAAACTTTATACAATTTCACTTAACTTTTTCTTTTTTCTCTCTTTGACCACTTTTAAAATTGATGCTCTTTAATTATTCATTTCCGTTATTTGACTTTTCATTACTTGAATTTGTTATGTATCTTTTTGAAAATTAGATCTACAAATGAAGGGCGTGCCGTTAAAAACATTTAAGTGCGTAGGGATACATTTTTCAGGAGAGAGAAAAAACAATCTCAAAAATCGAATGATAAAACAAAAATGAGAAAGTCCATTCGAGATTTGATGGAGCTCTAGAGATATCAAAAAACACATTTTTGAAAAAGGTAATATTTCTGGAGCTACAGCTCGTCAAAATTCGACTGCTGTCGAAACCGGGCTAGTCTATGGATGTTTTATTTTCATTTTCTGAAATCCCAATCAACACAAAATATATTCCTGGAAGATTATAAACGATTTACGAGACAAATAGAAGGCTGAAAAGTGAAAAAAACGTTTCTTTAAACAAATGGATTTTACATTATCAAAGTGTTATTTGTATACAAAATATTTATTATGAAACGAATAAAACATGTTTTCAAACAAATTGCACTTACAAGGTTGTAACATGTAGTTATTTGTATAATTATTTCTGTTTTTGCATCTGCTTTAGGCACAATACGTAATTTGAATTCCATTTTAATTTAGAAAATCTCATTCCATTCCTTCAAAGTTTCTTCACAATTATATTCGTCACGTTTTTATGGATATTATTTTGTTTAGAAATAATACGTACATTTATTTTTATTTAGTTATGTTTCAAATAAAACAATTTACTATATAATATTTAATAAAAACGTGATGACAAAAATTGAAAAGGATCTTTCAAGAAGTAGAATGAGCTCCTGTAA
>CAKNWU010095895.1:0-10919 GCA_932072015.1 Andricus quercustozae | reverse complement strand
ATTATTATATCAAATATATATTATCATATTTATTTCTGTATCTCAAGCTGGTATTGCTTATTCAGATTTTGAAAAATAATGTACAAATTTTATTTTTCATTATTACTTCAATATTTGCTCCTTATTTTGCACTAATTTTTACTCGCAGCTACCCTGAAAAGGCTATAATTTCAATAAATTTATAATATCACAATTCGTAATAGGCATTGGCATTGAAACATACGTATTTTCATTGTCTGGTTTTATAATTGTAAAAAAGTGTGCATCCTATACAAAAAATGTTGTTATTATACATTTTATTGCAACTTGTGTCGTTTCTCCATAAATTTAAATTGTTTATTCTCAACGTTGTTTTTTATGGTTCAAACTGAAAATACGCATACTACTGTAAAGTGGTTCTAAGCAAATTTGTAGATATAATTTAGGCGAAAATTTGTGTTAAATAAAAAGTTATTGTAGCTTGTGTCGTTTTTCCAAAAAGTAAATTTTTAATTTTTGATGCATTTTTATAACAAGAGTTTATAACAAATTTGTATATCTTTTTTGGTTGAAGAACTTTTGTCTTTTCATTTTTTTTCATTTCTTGTGTCGTTTTTCCAAAACTTTAATTTGTTTATTTTTATTCTTATTTTTCACGATTGAACAAAACCTGCTCGCCTTTTCTAAAAATTATAAATAACAAATTTGTACATCCTATTTGCGTGAACAAGTGTGCCTATTATTTTTTTTCTTTCCTGGTGTCGTCTTCCAAAACATTGAACTTTTTTATTTTTAATGTTATTTTTTACGATTAAAACAAAGACTAAGCGTCCTATCGAAAAATTGTTGATGGAAAATTTGTAGCTGTTTTTTGTATGAGCGACTTCTGTCTATTCATTTTTTCGTGTCGTTTGTCCAAAAATTTAATTTTTTTATTTTTAATGTAGTTTTTCACGAATAAAACAAAAACTACGCATCCTATCAAAAAGTAATTCATAACAAATTTGTAGATCTTTTTTGGGTGCACGATTTTTGCATCTTCATCTTTTTTTATATCTTGCATAGTTTGACCGCAAAATGGAATTTTTAATTTTTCATTATTTTTTGTGCGATCAAAATTTGAATTTTCTATTTTTCGAAAAAATTCAAAAAGTCGTTATGAGAATCCTGTAGGGCTCCCAAAATGAAACGTTTTTCTCTTGTTGACTTTTTTTCATATCGTGCGTTGTTCGGCTTCAAATGTTAATTTTTCTTTTGTTTTTTTGGATTTTGAAAATGCTATAACTCCGATAATTTTCTTTTTATCGAAAAATATCATAAGAATAAATTGTTTGTCATTATAAGTACTACTAACAACCATACATAGAATTTTCAAATCTTGAAAAAAAAGTGGTCTCAAAAATTATCGTGCCAACAGACAGACTACAGACTACAGACTTGGTACTACACCTTGGTAAAAATAATTTTTTCTAGCTCAGGGGGTCTCAAAACGTGGAGATTTCATGAAAACCGACTATGTCAAATTTTACATAAAACCAATACCTTCTCATCAGGATGAGAATGTAAAAAGCTACAATCGATTCCTTTTTTATTGTGACAAAAAGAATTATTGTATTTTATCAGGTTTAAACTGAAAACAAAGTTTTTGAAAAGAATAAAAATCGAATTAAAAAACCAATAGAAAATTATTGAAGGAAAACCTGAAAAGGGAAAACATAAAGGATTCTGTTTCTTGTGGAAAATGTTAAACGCCGAACGGAACGAACCGTTCAAGCGCAAACCAGTTCGCACACACAGCAAGCAATACCCGCGAGTCCGCGGCAAGGTCACGCGACGTATTTTGTAAACAAAGGGTACTACGAAAAAAATAAGCATAGTTTCAAATTCTAGAATAAATTAGATACCAAAATAAAATTCTAATTAAAATTTTAGAATAAAATGGGAATTGTAAATTGAAATACCACATCGAACAAATACATACAGGGTGTGCTATCAATAAGAATTTAACGCAACGGCAAATTCATGAACACAGATCGGGCAAAATAAAAAATATAATCCAGAACCCTACAGCTATGGAAAGCGACCACAATAATCTAGATGTGGAAGGTGCCGCTGCACTTCCACATCAAAACATTATTTTGACTAAAGACACACAAAAAAAGTGGAGCAATCCCAAAAACGATAAATAGGTCATTAGGTGGCGGTAGAGGTTTCGCCAGGAAAAAGGTAGAAATCCCAATGAGAATACACTTGAACAGGATAGAATACCTCCACCAACAACTAAAGACCTAATCCGAAATCGAAACAGAACCTTTGACCCCATTGACAATACACTGTGTTGGGATCATGAAGAACTACCAAACCTAGACGGACCGTACCCAAAAAATCAAAATAAGACCAGCAATAAACAACGAAACATTCCAATACGATTCATTCCTTGAAAATAACACACGGTTTATTTTAGAAACCGATGAACTTTTAGAAAGCGTAGGGTTTAACGAATTTATGAATCAACAATAGGAAAAAAAATTTAAAGAAAGGGAAAAAGAGCAAACACTGCAGATATTAGACTAGATCCGCCGGAAAATAGCTCATTCGAACATGGAAAGAAAATAATCGAACCAATTGTCGGGAAAAATAGAAATGAATCTCATAACAGATATTCCGTCCAATTTGATTTATGAGAAAATTTACAGGAACATAATCAACCTTCATACAATAATATTGAAAACCGTAGTAGATTGAGAAATAACAATTTCAAATTTCGAAACTCCGATGACAGTGAACCCTTAGAGGACAGAACAAAAAATCAAATCAAACCAGAACAGGTAGACTCTCGACAACAAATAACAGGTTAAGCAGACGTACTAGAATTCATATAAATAACCCAGAAACAGATTACGAATCTGACAGTCAACCAAATGATCAAACAATTCCAGCTACTTATTTTCCTTTCGGCATGATTCAAACGCCGTTCCAAATTATGAGCAACTGGTCAATGAAATTTCAAAACAATAAAGAAGATAATCCGGCGCATTTCTCGGAGGAATTAAAAAGATTCAAAAGGGGTTACAGAATAAACGACTGCGACATCTTACAAAATTTAGACGCACTACTAATCGAAGATGCAAAAGATTGGTGCGAAATAAATAAAAATTCTTGGAGATATTTATCTGAGTATTTCGAAGCTTTTAAAAAGGCTTACATGGACGAAAGATTTTCTGAAGAAATTAGGCAAAACATTACATTTTGCAATGAAAAAAGAACAGACCACATCCATTCTTACCTAACAAAAATTAGAAAACTCTTCACTAAACTATACCCTGGGAAAAACTAAAAATGGGAATTGCGTAGAACATATGAATACCTCAGAATAGAATATAAAATGTAGGTAAAAAAACGATTTTGAAACTTTTGAACAACTAGAGGACTTAGGTAAAGAATGGGAAACCGACCTAGCGAAGTCAAACATTCGCGGGCAAGTTTTACAAAATACCGAACCTAAAATAGGCTTTGGCCGACTACAACATCACTGCCAATGAGAAGGAAAAGAAGGAGAGGTATCATGACCTTAAAAGGGAGCTGCAGCGACTGTACAATAAATATTCGGTAAAAGTAATTGTCCTTGTGATCAGCGCTCTCGAAGGTGCGAAACTATTACTGGTTCGTAATCTCAAAGGCATACCCGCGTGCCAAAAATATTCCAAGGCACTGGCGAGATGGACGCAAAAAGCTGTCATTGTGATCTCATCGTGCCCTCTGACTACCCATCTCAAGTTTGTGAGACGTGGCAATAAGTGTGATTTGCGGCGGTTCTACTGGGAGCCGGTGTCCATTTTAGATGGCAGTTGCTCTCAGTGGGACCCTGCGCTGGTTGTTCAATCTTGTTTTTTAATGATATATATTGCAAAATAATGTAATGAATGAAAATTCTTGTTTTATAAAAAAATAATATTAGTTGCAGACTACAATACTACATTATTTCCGTAAAGAGATTAGGAGTAATTTTAATGAAGATTAAGCCAATAACAGATCAAAAAATGTTAACACTGCTGTGCATAGATATAAAATAAATTTTCATGATTATATATATTATCAGAGAGTTATATCAAAGAAATTTAATGATCTCTTTAAAAGTAGAGGTTTCGATAGTTTAGTAATATTTGCAAGTAAGCTTCCGTATTTGCATTATAATGTGAACTAAGTTTAAATGATTACAACCTTGCTATACATTAGTCTTGCATCATTTTGTTAAAAGCAGCTTAAAATTACACGAAGATATCGCATGCAACTACCTTTTGGTGTCTATAACGATTTAAAAACTACATTTTAATACTTACGGAAACCTGCTAACATATGGTTTTGTTTCTTAAATCTGGTCGCCAGTTTAGATTTTTATTTTTTTAGTGATAAAATTACTTCACTTACTATAATTATCTTCCAAAAAAGTACCAAGAATTCCTGGAGAGAGAATGCCAGAAAAAATTAAAATATTCAAGTATATTTTGTGCGACATGTCGTACACGCAATTAGGCACTTTAGATATAGAAATTCTTTTTATTTCTACTGTGACACCGATGACGAGAATAATGTGAAAGCAATGAATATCGTCCCAGTTGTATCTGCTTGTTATTGACCTAACGTATTAGTGTGAGAAATGAAGGCTAATATATCACTCATAGAAGTGTTTCGTTTAATTTAAACATAAAAAGACAAACATATTTGTTGAACTCCATCATTTAATTCCATACCAAATACCTATATATGGCTCTCGGGATATTTTCCGTTCAAAGTACAAGAGCGCCGAAAACTGTCACATTTATGTGCATCATAAAATTTTCAAAACTCTCATTTTACAACTTAAAATTTAATTTGAATTCTAATCTTCTTAAGAAAAAAATTTTTTTATTATATCAGTAACAAAAATTATCATTAATAATTAGCACAAATGTATCTTTCTTTTACAAACCCATTCAAACAAAGCAATTGAAGATTACTTTCTTTTTATCATTCTTACATTATCTCTTCCCCATTTCGCTATATTTTCTTCATTCAAAATCAGAAATATAAATACCCGCCACTTCAATATTGCACGTTTCTGCAATTATCTATTCCAAACATTTCGTGCAATTACTGGTTTAAACTTGCGTATAACTTCAGGTCATTCATTTATAGAAGATGGGTCAGTTGATTTCTTGGGAAATACCCATCATAATGCGTATTGATGCAGTTATGCTTGCTTGTTTATGATCCAGACTCTTGATTCTTATAGAAAAAAACATCAACGCACGCTGTAATACCACAATGAAAGAAGGCTCTATGAAAATTCAAAGCTTCAAACCAAAAGCAAAATGGGATAACAATTTATGACGAAGTTTGCTGCAAAGTATCCTTAGATAAAGAAAGTTTTAGTAAGAAATCTTATCGTTAAGGCAGACGATATCAAAAATAATCTAGGTTAAATGTAAATTAAACGACAGGTTGATTTGCCATGAAAAAACGCCGATAATGAGTATCAGTTAAAGGAAGCACCATTGAACGATTAAGCAGCGCGCGGGGAAACAATACAACATGATTGTCCAATTTATGTTCTTGCGCAAGCTGCTGATGATTCAATATCACCACATACTTCAGAAGCAGATGGCTTTATGCAACCAGAGGCAAAAGCAGAATTTCAGAAACCAAGAAGGCGATTAAAATGGACATACGGTATGAACAGAGATGTTATGAGCCTTTATTTTTTACAAGAAAGAAGTGGGCAAAGTATGATAGAAGCGCAAAGTTAGCAGACCAAAAATTCTTAATATCTATAAACATATTCCTTTCGTCTAATTAAATAGCTGCCATCGAAACCAAAGTAAAATAGCAGCCTCCTATTGATGAACTTCCCCTGTAAGTTGTGGATAACGAAGACCTGATTGAAGGCGAAGGCATTGGTGCAACACAAAACGAAGATCAAGTACAAAATCCAATAGAACCACATCCAGACATTGAAGTTCCCGTTGACGTAAACGCAGCACCTTGAAAAGAATTTTGGGCGTGCTTTACTAGAGTTAAGGAATGTAGAACTAACTCAAAGACATTCTCTGCCAAAGATGTACATCACAAAGGATCTGCGTGCTCTAATAGAACACTCAAACAAGAAGGTCTTACCTACTTATTTGAACGCATCCTAACCACAATAGAGGTGCTAACTCTTGTATATTGTACAGCTGTAGCAGCCGTTAGAACCTTAAGCCGCAGAACTAGGCCTGCAAATGCATTGTTTGCTCCAGGGAGGTAAAGAAATCCACCTCGGAAAATCAGGTTGTATATAGATGTCAGCAAAGTAAGGAACAAATTAAATCGAATGACTCAATATAATGATAAAAATAGAACCAGACAGCTGATACATTAAGTTACTAAAATCATCCACCCTCGGAACATAGAGACATTGACACCAGCTCTTACTGCTAAACTGTGTCGGTATAATGAAATGAATTCAAAGCAAAAGAACCGGGAAGACACCGATGTTCTTTGATTGGAATACATGACTGGATACTGGTCGGTTGATTGGGGAAAATAAACAGAAGCAATTTAGGCGCTATGCGGTTCCAACTGGGGAAAGAAAGGACAAGCAATAATACTGAAAGGGAAAAAAGGCTTGAGAAGGGGAATTAAAACCCAGATCTAATACAAGGCTTTATGAATAAAGGTACTTATATGTTGCCCAAACAACTAGATGCTTAAGATCTATTCGAATAGCGACTGAAAGCCTGCCTTTCAACAATTTATAAATAAAGATCCAGTTACCATAGATGCTGTAAGCACGTAAACATCAAATAAACTTGCACATGACATACATTGACTACAAGAAAGCGATTTATTCCGTACCTCGTCACTGCGTGGTCGAAGTCTTAAAAATTTATTAATCGAAATCAGAAAAATGGTTTATTTTGGAATTTTTCTTTTACCGCTGTTATCCTTACACAGCCAATGACTGCTTCTTTAGAGCTACCATCTACCACTCCACAGGCTTTCAGTCGTTTGCTTCCTCATGGTTTAGTAAGTTTTTTATAATGCGACAGGTGTTTGATAAAGCCGCGTTCTGAGCTGATGCTTTATTGACTCCTAAATGTTCAAGATGTTCAGTGCATCTTGCGTGCTCATTGCCTGTAGTCAAAATCAGAATATGATAAATACATGCATGTTTCAGATTCCTCCATATTGTCATTCCTTCATGCCTTAGCTCGCTATACTCATGGATCTTAGTTGTATAGGTTGCCTGCAAATTCCGGTCAAGTGGACAAGCAATGTCGATGATGTAGACTCATCGAACTTTTTTTTCATGCACCACGATGTCAGATTTTTTCTTATATTTTTAACAAATGATTTTTATAATTTGTGAGTTAAAAATTACAAAAAACTTATACTCTAATAGTGTTTAACACGTTTTGCTGAAGTTTTATCTAGAAAACGAAGTATCTCGTCCGAAATTCGGCGTCCGTCACGTGAAATCTGTTCACCATAACAAATCATCAAACAAATTAAAATTTTTTTTCAATTTCTGTAGGGCACTTTATAAAATGTTTCTATCTATTTTATTATCAATATTTTTTTACCAAATTACTTGGCCTACTTGGAATTCCCCAATTCATGTAGTCTTCCTTTGCAGATTTTCTGTATCACAGATGTTTGTGATGGGATCTTATAAAGATTCCAGAAGACAAAACACAATTTAAATAGGACATATGGGTAGAAGAATGAATAGATATGGCAAATCCTTTTTTGCAATTTATTAATGATAATATTATATACCTAAAAATTTGTAATGAATAGTATCTTGAACTATAAAGAGGCCAAATCAATTCAAGGTAAAGCAAGAAAAAAAAATTATTTTGCTACGCGGAGATTAATTTAAATGTTTTTGTCCAAGATTTTCATTAAAGAATCAGGAAATGTATTTTATGGATTAAAACAAAATTATTCATTTACTTTTTAACATTTTATGATACATATTCAAAATTAAAATTGAAATTTCTTATTATTTATATATTTAATATAATTAATGGGCCCGAGTGGAGATCCTCACCTGACGCCTTTGTGAGGGTCTTCACTTTGGGTGATCGCTAGAGAGATTGATCAGCAACCTGGATCGCAGCAGTGTTGCGGAACGAACGTGTTATCAAAATAAGTAACCCAGGAATTCTAGATCAATCTAAAAATATATACCACCTCCCCCACAATGGTATAATAATAATAAATTCAATCATAATCACATTTTTTTGCTCATCTTTTGCACATAGCAGCTTTCATGTAATATGGGAAATATGGGGATTTGAGTTATCTGTCATAGATCGCTCATATTTTTTTCCGTGTATAATTCAATTACTTTGAGATGTCGCGTACAATTTTTGAGATTTTTCATACATTACGCAATACTAAAGTGGCGGGTATTTATTTTTATTTGTGATCTTGAATGAAGGAAATATAGCGAAAATGGAAGAGAGAGAATGTAAAAATAACAAGAAGAAAGTTATATTTAATTTTTTAGTGTAAATGGGTTTGTAGAAGAAATGTACAGCTGCGGAAATAATTATTATCAATTATTGTTACTAATTGCAAAAAACTACCCTTAAAAATGAAGAAGTATAATTTAATGAGTTTATATGATAAGGATCCTAACAGGATGTATAATTATTCTACTTATGTATTTTTTTTAATATGGGCTGGAGTCGACTTGCGTTCACAACCGTAATAGGTAGATATTTGGTTTAGAATTTCTCACGCTAATAATTTAGTTCAATAATTAGCAGCTAACACTACAAATAAGTGTGAATATACGAGACGAACTATGTTCATTTTCTTCACAATATTCTCTTCTTCGGTTACACAGTAGAAAAAAACAAAATTTCTTCATGTAAAGTGTCTAATTTTGTGTGCGGAATGTGTCAAAAAATATAGTTCAATCTTCTAATTCTGTCTGGCATTCTATCACCAGGAATTCTTGCTACATTTTGGAAGATAATTATAGTAAGTCATGTTATATTATCAGTAAAAAACTGAAAATATAAAAATTAAAAATATAAAATGGCGGACCAGATTATAGAAAAAAATCCATATATTAACAGGTTTCCGTGGTACTCGGTCCTAGATGGTTTCTATTGTTATTATGTAGTAAAGAACTTGAAGAGTAGTGAAAACTTTTTTTATTTGTAACGCATTTAAAAATAATACAGAAAGCACACGCGAAGAAAAAATTTCATGCTCTTTTATTTTAAAAAAATTGACAAAAACACTGCAAACATTTGACAACTATGTTGACAGCTGCATCACAATTACAACCACATTAACAACTCTTATATTTAAATGTAGTTGTTGAATCGTATCCCTAAAACCACAAAGTACTCACTTTTTTATAACCAAAATGAGTTATAGACGCCAAAAGGTAGTTGCATGCAATCTTCGTGCAATTTTAATCTTCTTTTAAAATAAATTGTCTGAATAAGTAAAATTTATCAAACAAAATATGCAGAAGAAAATGTTGTATTTATTTTTTAAAAGCGTTATCACAATTTAAAAGACTGTACGTTTTATCAAAAAATAGTCTGAAGTGAATTTTATAACCTTTTTGGGTTAAATTATTTTGCTTTTCAACATGTTTTTTATATTGTATGCCTTTGCTGAAAAATGGAATTTTTTATCCTTAAAAAAACAGTTTCGATGTATAAAACTAGAATTGTTTGTGAAAAATAGCTTTTTAAAGAACTTGTACTTTCTTTTCAGGATTTACGAAAGTGTGTCAAAGCTCAATACAATCTGATAAGTCTTTCGAAAAATGGCGCGCTTACAGAAGTCAGACAGACTACAGACACCTACATAAAAAAAAAGAATGTAAAAAATTGGGGTTCTCTGTGAGGACAAAGCTTCCTCTGCGAGGAAGCAAAGATTTTCTTTGCTGATTATGCATTTAATATTCTTATTAACATGACGAGAAACAATAAGCAGAAGAACTTCATAATTTTGGTACTCATACAAAGAAGGTTTGAGAAATCCCAGAATTTAAAAATTTAAGAAAAATAAGTGGAGACAAAAGATGGTAAAATATTAAGGAGACAGAAATTTAAGGTTGTTTTACAACAAGCGCTTAAGTACTAGCAGTACTGCGTAGTACAAATTTTGCTTTTTAAGCTCCAACCTAATTAATATATCTAGGATAAAACAGATGCAGAATGAAATATTTAAAAAATACTACTTATTTCTTAATTTATCATACTTTCAGAAAATTCATCAAATCTTTACTATCGCAAGAAGCGTATGATTGTTCAAGCCGATGCTCTCTTCATTACGAAAGTTCTGAAAAATGGTGAACAATTTTGTACAGGCGTTACAGTCTCGCCTAAACATATCTTAGTTACTGCAGTATGTGCTCTCCCTAGGGATCGCGGGACCTTGTAGTTGGTGGAAGGGCTTATAAGTCTCATAGCGCTATAGATCTGGATAGGTGAACCAGGGAGGCTGCATCGCGAGGTGTAGCTACTCTGGGGAACTGACGGACTCTTGTCAGTGGGACTTAAGCTAAGGAGCGATCCTTCCAGGGGGTAATGACAAAGCCTCCTGGAATATCGAGGGCGCGAGTTCTCATGCTCCCAAGCTACGATGTGATCGCCGTGTCAAGGGCTGAATGGTACCAGGGTTAACAAATCCTTGAACATCACGGCGTGCCCCCCTCAATAGAGACGGAGAGGCCGGGGTCTCAAAGGAGGTGCCTTTACGGGGACTTTGGGATACCAGGTCGAATTCCATAGTATGTAGACACGCCCCCTGCAAGCGGGGCTCTGCAGGGGGTGTTTCTTATTTCCGTAGCTTCTCGTTGGACAATTAAATGAAACAAGAAAACAAAACAAAAACAATGAGGGGCCCGTTCCGGGTCCCTCCTCTAACCCACCGCCAGTGGTGGA
>CAKNWU010095818.1:0-12075 GCA_932072015.1 Andricus quercustozae | reverse complement strand
TTTTTTCATTATGTTATTCTTGTCTCTAATGAGCCGAAAAGTTAGGTTTTTGGAAGTTTATTTTTTGATTATGAATCAATTTTTGCTTATTTTGCAATCAATTCTTCAATTTTTTGCTTAGTTTGCGAAAGTTATTCATAAAAAAAATGGATTTCGTTTCAATCTTAATTTAAATATTTCATGTTTTTGACATATTTTAATCGAGTGCGAAGCGCGAGATACATGATGAGAATATATTCGCTAAACCTGAAGAAGTTTTAACAAAAGGGAATTCACCATTGCAAAAAGACATATGGAAATAGTTTAACAAATAATGTTTAAAGGTATAAGAAGATTTTTTTGATAATGGGAATATAACAGTACTGCATATGATGTAGTTGTTTGCGTCTTCGAGATGCGTGGATTGATCTATTGACGATATTTTGATGACCATTCTTGATTAATCAATAGCTATTTAGAGAGTTTAAAAAAGTGCCATTGTTTCTACGAAGAAAAGCTTAGTTTTAATTTGAAATATAATTCTATCGCAAGTTAAAAATGTGTTTATTTTAACAGAACATATCAATTGACATTTTGGTGGGCTCTCTGATTTTTTGAAAATAAGATTTTCGGCAAGACAGAAACATAAGCTTCAAAAATATTGAAAATATCCATTTTTTTCTTTTGCTTGGGAAAAACCTTCCTCCATGGCGAAGCAAATTCATTTGATACCTATGATGAAGCACAATGCTCATAAATTGAGCAAAAAGAAATACTCCCACAGTGAATACATCCATAGTACTTAGCATCGGTATTTTAATTTGTAACTGAGCTCAGTTGAAAAAAATAATTTTTCAATTCTGTTAAAAAGTTAGTCTTTTTTGGCTAGAAGTTGAACTACTTTTTTTTTTCTTTTTGGAAATTAATTTTTCTAATGAAAATTTAACTTATATATTTTTGGGTAAAAAGGCATCTTTCTTAGTTGAAAATTCGAATCTTTGTTTGAAAGCCCAAGTATGTTGTTAAAATTTCGTCTTTTTTTGGTAGAAAATTAATCTTCTTGTTTCAAAATTTGTGTTTTTGGTTGAGAATTCATCTTTGCATGATGAAAATTTAACTACTTTGTTGCAAACTTGATTATTTTGTCGAAAATTCAACTCTTTGTTTTTGTTTGAAGTTTTATCTTTTTTGTTTAAAGTTCGACCATTTATTTGAAAATTCACGTTTGTAGGTTAAAAATTCATTAATTTGGTTAAAAATTCAACTATTTTGCTAAAAATTTGATTCTTGTACTGAAAGTTTAACTATTTTGTTAAAAAATCACCTTTTTGGTTAAAGATTTAACCGTTTTGTTGAAAATTTGTCCTTTTTAATTGAAAATCGATCTTTTATAGTAGAAATGTCATCTTTTTTTGTTAAGATCAATAAATCAATTAATAAGTTTATAATTTGTTTATTCCGTTTTTAAAAGATTCTTTGTTAAAAATGTTATAAGATAAAAATTCTGGTGCTTGAATATTAATAGTCTGGGAAAATGATTAGTCAGGAAAAAGTCAGCGAATTTTGATAACGAAGTTTTGCGGCTACTCTGGATTTCTACCTAGATTTGAGACTTACGATCAAGACAATAGACAAACTCTCAATGACAGTGACTATTATGACCTAGCTTTAAAACTAAACTCATATTACAAGCATGTGAGAAATAAAGTCTATTTGTAAACTGTCACGTCAAAACTAAAACAATTTGATTGAAACTTCAGTGACGCATTTCAGTCTAAATTAAAAACGTTCAGTAAATGTATTGCTCAAAATCAGATCTTGAAACTTGAGATGCAGCAAAAAGAAGTACAATATTTTTCTGTGCTTCTTTCGTTCCTTTATTTATTTTAGAATGAAGTTCAGATGTATCGATAACGAAGATTATTATTTCTAAAGTACACACTTCGATATTTTATCACAATTGTGTTGAAAGTTTAAAATTTGGGGGAGCCCACAGGAGAAATTTTAATTCTAATACGGTTTGAGCAATATGAAAATAATGAATTTAGAGACAGCTTAATAACAATGCCCTTAATCCATTTTTGATTGATTAGAGTGGTTATAGGATTTATTTGGTACGTGTTTGGTAAATAATCGCAGCATGTTACAGAATTTTGAAATCTCATAATCCAGAAGTGTCAAAATAAGAACCAATTAATTCCGCATGTTAGAATGATAACATAGAAGTGGCAAAGTGAAAGAAATTCCCTAAACTACTTTCTCCATTTCCACTTCTAACAATACCCGTCCATC
The DNA here is from genome assembly GCA_932072015.1 of Andricus quercustozae. Taxonomy (NCBI): domain Eukaryota; kingdom Metazoa; phylum Arthropoda; class Insecta; order Hymenoptera; family Cynipidae; genus Andricus; species Andricus quercustozae. The sequence goes on along the minus strand of CAKNWU010095818.1, from coordinate 9,804 downwards.
AATTGTGACAAAGCTAAGAAAGGAAAGGACCCTTTCGAAAGGTGACAAAGAAAAATTTATCTTTGTATAAAATCTCCATCGGTTTCAACAGCTTGCCATATTGCACCTATTCGTCCTCTTTCCTTACCATTCCGTGCGAAATCAGCTGAAATCGATGGTGGTCACTTACACCATCGATTCTCAAGTACCTACCTAACATCCTCTATTGCACCATCTATTGAGTTATAGTAGGAGGAAATGTGGCGGCGACACGCGATACGGTGGCACAATCGATAGTCGATCGTGCGACGTGAGGTCGGTGTCGCCCTAGCGGCACTTCTGAGATTGGTACGCGAATTATTGCTCGACGCCGCGCGCTATTCTGAGAGCAGCGATCGAAATTAAATCTGAAAGCGCGCACGTGTGCCGGAGAATATCGCGGTGGGGGTTGACGATGTTACTAACCTAGAGTCGTACAGGAAATATAGGGTACCGGCTCGCTATTACCCCTCTTTCCTCTACATGCTTCTGTTTCCACTTCCTTCAGTGCACAGCATTGTCACCCATTTGCACCCCTTCTCTCGCGAACTATGAGCTTTTTGTTGGGTACCATTAATGTTTCTCGGTTATAGTATTTTTCCCCGTAGTTCACACATTCCTTTCTTGCTAAGTGGTTGCTGTTTGTGAAAGTTTTAAATTTTAAATTGTTATTACAAATTCTTCTGATGTAACAATTTTCCAGTATATATGCATTACTAGAAGAAAAGATTGTCATGTGCTCTACCTTGTTTTTTTTTGTGTGGAAAGAATAATTTTCAGGGTTACTACGTACGAAATTAATTTAGTTTGTACCCATCCTTACAATTTGTGTCAAGTGATTTATGATGAAGCTAATGTTTAGGAGAGCAAAGATACAGTCAAATTTTGAAGTTCTGCACTATCTATTCCTGCTTGTTACTATTTTCTACTTTTCCTTTGGTCTGCCTTGACTTTTCTCTATTATTGCTTTTGACGCTATTTGTTTTTGAAATTATTGCTGCAAATCATTTTAGAGCTATAATTATCCAGATAGACTGATAACATCTAATATTTTTTACCATCCATTTGGTTGCTTTGCTCTTCTGATAATGAATTTATTTGTTGTGCTTGTTGTACCTTCTTTGACCTTTTTTGTAGCTGTCTTTCGCCTGCCACTCTTTTTTTTTATTCCTTGGTTTATATCTTATGCTATGTTCTTACGTCTTGTTCTTGTCTATTATCTGCAAGGCCTTTTGTCTTTGCCAGTATTGCCGTAGATGTTTCTAGAGTTATAAACAGCAATTATTCTTAGCGGAAGATATGATCGCTAGCCGTATTTGCCCAATACTCACATATGAACCAAAGTTTGCTTTAGATTTGTCAATTTGGCATCGCCGAAAGCAATAATTGTTTTTCCAACCAATTTTCTTGGTAGGCAAATTAATTTCTAGCATGATAAATTTGAAACTATTTTTTTCATAGCTTCGAATTCTCGTACTTGTTAAGTTTTTGTATCATCTATTCTTACTTATTATTTTTCTGTTTCTCTAAGCTGGGCTTGCACTTCGTTTCTTGCCTCCCTTGATAATGTTTTTCGGTTTTTAATTATTTTTTGTTTAATTTTTATATATTCTTGGCCTTGTGATGTTTTCATCATTTTTGTTGCTATCTCCTTTTGCAATTGTTCTTCCTCTCCTGCCTATTACAGTGGTAGTTTTTAAATTCTGTTTCTCATCGTTGATTCTTCCCTTATCCTTCAGTTCATTCTTATTTCTCTACTTCCATTTGTTTTTCTCCCTCTTTTTTAATACGTTTTTTTCAAGTGTTTTCTTTTAATCAGTTTATGATATTATCTTCTACAAAGTTCAGTTTCCTTTGGGAAATTTTCAGAATTATGAATACCATCCACTGATATAGTGATAAATCGAACTTAATTGTTTCCTCCACAGCTGGGCTATTGAAATCGTTTCGATGGCGAGGGGTTTTGTGAATTAAGCATGCCTCGGTGCTGTTTTGCTAAACTCCGACGGCGTCCCAACTTTCTCTACTTTAGCAATTACTTCCTTCTGCGACTCGCTACGTAAACGGTACTCTGTGTGAAACGTATAATCAAGAGAGTAACGATCGTATAATTGAATCGGTCATTGCGGCAAGTTCGCAAGTCACGGTTTCTAGAGTTTGGTTAAACTTTAAAGTGGTACTTTTCGCCTAAACAGATGAAATGTTCAACCCCTGTTTATCATCATGAAACAGCAATAACGGTATACTCTCTGTGAAACCTCATCTAGATGTGTTTTTTAAACGTTTGATCTACTTTTTTCTATAAATATAATTGAAAATGACTTGCTGAATACTGTAACACATGCTATAAATAGGACGGAATTAAAATCTATTCCTAGTTCCGATTGTACTGAGGTATAATTCTGCACCGGTCTATAATCCCTAATGATTTGTTATACACATGTTCGCTTTGCATGGACTGTCCTCGAACTGTTCAATATCCCCGGAATCTATGTCAGAAGATGAATGTCGCACGTCGAGTGCGAATAGTGGATGATTTCTGGCACACCTGAGACCATTTGTAAAGCCAGATTGGTCAGAGTACAGAGAGGCAAAAGGGCATCGATCTGTGAAGAACGGTTGGGGGTTTTCCAGAATCTGACATTCTGTAATTGAAATCGTCGATTACCTCTTGCTTTTCAATTAAATTTCATCATCATTGTAGAAAGATTCTTATAACTTGTTCACGAGAGTACATATCTGCAAAACTGCCTTCTTTTTAAAGTTCGTTTACTGGGTGTAAAAAAGGCTCAGTTTTTCGGAGTGCTTGCATGGAACAAGCAGCTTGGCAGGGTAATACCACTCGAATGTACTCCGCCGTTAAATCTGGTATTAACCGTGACCCGGTTTGGCATTGCACTCCTTGATTCTTGTTTCGACAATCCTCTCGTTATCCCAGAGATATCTCCACATTGTCATAGAATCGAGAGCTCTCGTGTGACTATTTAATTCAGTGTGCTCTTATTCAGCAAATAGAACTAAATCTCTTGAAGTATGTATTGGTTGAAACGAGGAAATTCACATTGAAATTCTGATAGAGTTTAAGCATTGTTATAAACCTAATAATTTCTAATTAGATGTTAAGGGATGGTGAAATCCATTTTTTTTTTAAATAATCTTTGCCTTATCTCTAAGCGGTTCCTTCTATTGAATGTTGAACAATAAATAAAATTTTCCTGTTCGCTTTTTTAATAGTTGCAATGAGTTACGATTTGAGTGGAACCAATAAACGCGACTAAGAATAGTTGTGAAGGTGGGAGGACGTGAAGCTGATGCAGGTTGAGCGGTGTTTTAGATTTGCGAAGGCATCGCGTTAAATCACGTTCTCAGTGCCTCTCTTCGCTTTCTCATTTTGACTCCCTCCCTAAACTGGTCCTCCTCTTTTTTGCACGTACGACACGGCACCGCGAAATGTAATATTTCCACTGTACGTCCTGCAGGCTACCAATCTTCGCAGAAGCAATAATAGCAGGCCGTCCGTCCAGCTGTCCATTCGTCCTGTTCTCCCTCGGTTTCTTTCTCCCATTCCATTCCATTCCATAGCACTAGTCACTTCCTCATCCTCCTTCCTCCTTCACTCTATGTCCTCATTTTGTGCTTTACTCCTCATTCCTTCGACATTTATGGTTTGCTCGCGCCCTCTCGTTCCAGGGCATGACGAAAGCAAGATAGACATGTATGTCTTTCTTTCTTTTTCTGCTTTCCTCTTCGTCCCAGTCTCTCTTTATATCTTGCTTCTTTACCTTTTGTTCATTTTCTCTCTTTGAGTCAATCCTTTTCTATGCTGTACCTTCACCATACTCTGTATTTAGCACCGATATTTGCCTTGACAAAACGGAATCGCCTTCACATGCCGGTGAGTGGCGGCAGAGTTCCGTGTTTGAACTATAGTAATTTGAGGCAGGCTAATGAAAGTGCTGCGCAAACAGCGTCGCGACGCCCTGACGTCAAAGCCAAAACCTCCGTCCTACGCCAGTTTCCTCCGACCCCTTTTACCACCCCTAGCTATCTATCGGCTTTTCTCTTCGCTCATCCACCCGACCAAACCCACTCCCCCCATTTTGTCCCTTCTAGTCGACCGCGAAACGAAACTCTTTCGCGGTATTGGTTGTTTTAGTTTCGATTCGACGGACGCAGCCTGAGGTTTTCGACTCGAGCGATTGAACGAGTGCAGCAACAACATTGAGTATGGCACCGTGTGCGTGTGTTCTGGGCACGAGGAAAGAGCGAGTTTATTTGTACAGACGACAGATACGTGTATGTGTGACGTCATAGGCACATGTGCTCGTTCACACCGCATGTGTTCGGCGAGCGGAGGCGAATGGACTTCGAGGAAGAGGGATTTTTCACTTCTACTGCTCGCATTCCGTTAAGATGGGGTCGATTGCACGGCACTTTTCATTTCGAGCTTTTGTGATATAAGATATAGTGCTTGGTTAGATCAAAGTTGGAAAGAGATTTTAGAAAATGTTTGCATAATAATCTATAAAAAATCAGAAATCGTGTTAATTGAAGTACGGTAAATAATTCGATGTGTATGAATACATCGATGGATACAAACAAATCTCAAAACGAATAAAACGTTATTTTTGCATTTAATATCAAAAAGCAAGCCGTCACTTTATTATAACATATTTATATATTTTACACTGTTTTAAAAAGGTATAATTGTTTCGATAAAACAATAATTTATATAAATTTGTTATTTTTATGCATATTCCGAACCGCAAGAGTGTTATATTGCATTCATATGTACGTGTGCGATATGACGTGATGAGAGTTAGTACCGTGTAAATCGCGTGGACCGATTTACGGCATGATATGGATAAATTTAGGCTCAAACTTTTACATGCAGTTCACGAACCTCTTACATAAGTTCACTTACATGCGTTCTTGAAATGCAACGTGCAGTATATAAGTTGCATATGGAAAGTATAAAAAATTATATTACAGAATTGGAAAGATATTTATATTTATAATTCCTTTCAGATAACATATTTAACTATTTATGTATTTAGTATTAATGTTTTCTTATTGTATCCCTCAAATGATATTGAAAGTTTCAAACATCGCGTACCATTTGAAAAATTATAATGAAAAATTGGTTCGGATGTTCTATTTGAGTTATGGATCCGATAATTTTTCAGCGCCTATGGTTCCTCTTTCCTCGTCTCTATGTAAAGCTACTTCTTTGAAGAGTCAGATAATCTTTGGATAGAGTGCTAATGCAAGTTTTGGCATCAACGCAAGCGCTTCTTCTTCATTTTTGCTGTGGAGCTACTCCTTGGCTGCTTCGTCGTGCACCGGATTACCGTATCATCTAGGAAGGGCGTTAATCTCGTGGAATATTTCGTCCCCTTGTCGAGTTGCAAACCACCCATCCCCTTTAGCCTTAGTAACTGTAACCTAATAAGGGTGCGAATTCCACCCTCAGCCCACATCTTTCCAACACCCCCACAAGCAGTCCCGACGACGACCGCTCGGCAGCTTCGCAGTTGCCAAGCGCGATAATTTCAGTTAATGTTGGCACTGCCTCTGTTGTGCTTTCTTTTAAGGGGAGTAAGTAGATGCGACATCAAACGCGTGAATTTATTATCCGCTCTCGCGATGAAATGATGATTAAATTGAAGTCGCTCCTATATTCGATGCGTGTATGGTTTTCTTCCAGTTCGTGTTACCAGATGTACAAAATGTACACAGTGTGTTTACTAAGTGCCTTATAAATTTCTCTTGAATTAGCTTAGAGAGAATTTCGCAATTACGCTAATTTATTCTTTAAATGGAGAAGTTTCTTTTTCTATATTAAAAAAAGGATCTCGTCCCTATCGTCCCAAATATAAGCCTCCCCTTAGTATTCTCATTCATTTTATTCTCCTCCATCCCTGATATTTTTTAAATAACCAATCTAAATGTCGGTCCTTCCTCGTCACTATCCATCGCTAATATTCAATCACTAAATTTTTCACATATATTACACATCATCCCATCCCCAATTTCCCTATATTATAAAAATATCTCGACCCCCTATATCCTTATTCTTCTACAAAGTTTTGAATAATTACATGTCCTAAATTATGTTTTAAAAACTGAATTCGAAAGCCCTGTGCATATCAGAAGAAACTGGTCTAATCCAGGAACAGTGGTAAGTCATAGAGTAGAGAGTTTGAACAAATTTGGCTCGCCTTTACGGATGGAAGTCGGTTCCGAGAAGAGCCGTTAAATCGGGTTACGAGCTTTCGCTTCGATGGATCGAACATTCGGGACTCGAGGGCTGAAAATAGACTTTAAATCGTTCCAAAACTATTCGGCATAATGGACCGATTGCTCGAAATCGTCCGCCTTATCGCATGGACCGGAAGTTGCCGGCACTCGGCAACTCTTGTTGCATTTACTCGAGCGAAGAGCGGTGCTCGAATCTGCGGCTAGTGTGGGTTATAGAAGTAGAATCGGAGCCATGTGCAGACGCTTAGTTACTTTCTGGCTTATCCAGTCGATATTACCCCGCGATATGAGGCGCTTTTGCTGGCTTTTCATGCTGTGGAGCCCAAGATAAACTTCTCGTGTAAATTGGCCCCACTATGGCACCTACCAATTTTAATCTTTCAAACTCAAAAATTACCCTTCATGATTGTCTAAAAATAATTTATCTTCTGTTGCAAGTGACTTATTATGACTTTTAGATAATATCCTTCACTGCCAAATGTTTAATCTATTACTGTACTACAGGCCTACTGTATTATTCTATTCTTGATTTTCAATATCAAGTTTTTTCTTTGAAATTCTCACATGAAACGATATTTTTCATTGTAATTCTTAGTTATACGAATTTGGTATAGTTATCAGAGTATTTTTTATTTCACCAATTTTAGACAGATTCTTCAAAGCTGACCATGTGGATCAGATTTTTCTATCGCAATTATATTGATATGCTAATTAACGAAGTTTTATTTCATCGGAAATGTTTCACCTGCTTCATAGGTGCCATGCACAACACTAATTTTGTAAATGGAAATGCCGTAGGCATTTAAAGGAATATTAAAATATTTTAAAGTCCCTTTTATGACAATATCGTGCTTCCTGTATACATATGATCGACGTTATTTTTTAAGTTAGTTAGTAAAGTATGTATACTTAGCTCTTTGCAACACGAACAGCTGGTGTCCTAGTTTTAATGTATCTAGTAAATGCCGTTAAGCATCTTTATGGCTTCTGTAATTCTCACATAAATAATGAGTTGCTACAAAAACTTTAGAGAAGTCATCCGAACAAGAAAAATCGAAACAGCTTTAAGTTTTTCTTTATGCGTGAAATTAAAAACTAAATAATTAAATAAGTTCGAAAACTCTATACTAAAAGATACTTATGCTGCACTAAGAAGTAACCAAAATAATTGTTTCTTTGTTTCAGGTGAGTTTACTATATCTGGATTATACATTAGATATTCTTTGTAAGTACATATGCAGTCTGTGCTTTATAATAATTTTAATCGTCTGATTGCAAATTTTCTTCATTTCCTCGCTTTAGAAATATTCGCAGTAAAGAATTTTAAACAAAACTTATTCCCTGACTTTTGTTCCACTCGGAAACTCAAACGAAAAATCGTTTTGCCTCCAGATAATGTAGACGAACATTTGAGATCAAAGGCTTTATGAGCATTCACACAATAGCAGATTTAGCGGTTCACTGCCCCTAGGCGATCCTCAAATTTCCCGCTTTCTACTCTCGTTTACACTGAGATAATTTCAAAAGCTATTTTTGTTTCTACCATTATTAAGTTACGTATTTTACCATTTTTCTTCTAATGTTTTTTTTTTTAATTTTTAATCTAGTATTGAATCATTTAATATTCAGTGCTTTGCTCCATTTCTGTGCAATCGACGTACGAAAGCGAATCACACATACAACATGTAGATTTGACCTCAGTTTTGTGATTTATCGGACCACATAAAAATTGATAAAGGAAAGCTTTTTTAATTATTAATGCAAAACACAACTTTAACAAAGGTGAAATACCTTGGGTTAAGAAAAATATCGTTTGTTTCTTCCTATATAGAGGGAAAGTAACCTATTAGGAATTTTATCATGTTTCATATTCAGACGGGAACATATTAATAAGGGTCGAGCTTTCAAGCAGGTTTCGGCATTATGGCCGCACTATAAAGATCGTCCTGTCTGATAATTTGTATACAGGCGAAATTACTAACCTGTATCATCCGTCGATCTGCTAGTTTATAGAAATTTTTAATCAGCCTACTACATACAGCTTTGGTTTTAGGTATATATTTTTATTATCCAAATCGCCTTTTATACAATGTCCGAATATAAAAAGTGTAATAATGTTTTCCACGAATCAGATAGGAAATATTTCGTTTGGGCAAAATGAGCGTAGAACTGATAACAATCTTTTCAATGCTAGTTGTTTTAATCTGCATGTTTGTTTAAACCTCTCAAATCGTTTTATTTCAACAAACAGAGAAGAGCTTTTGGAGTGGTGGAAAAATATAGAACGATATTCATAAGGGCCATCGATTTATTTCCCCACAGAAGTTAAAAATATTATATCCACGAAAGCTTTACATTCAAACTCACTCGAATGAATGAGCATGACCTAAAAAGTTGACTGCTGTTTCAGCAGCCAATATAAGGTCATTCTATATTTTCCCCTCAAGCTTAATTAGTAGACGAGAGCTATATTTTATAGCTACTTCACTTAATTTCAATAGGAAGATTTTTGTTTTTATTATGTTATACCATTTTTTTACTAAAATTTGATCTGAATTTCCGCAATGCAACTGGAAAATGTATTTTAAATTAACGCACTCTTGGCCAAGGATAAATTTTGTGCGTTTATCTGCGCTGTCGATTCGACTATAGCATTTCGAAGTCCAGAAATATCGTGAATACTCTGGCTCACAGAGAACTCTTCCATTAGCTCGAAATGTAATGCAAACACACATCGCTTCACGCAGATGTACACGTTGGTCAAAATCAAACGAAATTCTCTACGTGATGATAACCGTGCATGAAATGGGATTACAAATGCTGAAACGTCGCTTGTGCTTAGGCAATGCTCGTTTCACTGAATTGACGAAATAATTCAAAAGCATGTGTCGCAAAAGGAAAATTTTAAAAATGATATCTTCCATTAATGAATTTACATAATTAGATTAGTTGGAGAAAATTCATATTTAGATTTTAATGATTCTATGAAACTACAGTCGAATTTCAATTTCAATCACCTTGATTGGAGCCTTCCGAGAATTGATGCCGCGCCGAATAATTTGGAAAGGGGCTTGGGCAAGTAGTACTTTAGAATGTTACATTTCGACATTTTTAATTCTGGTATTGATTGAAAATTTTAAAACGTTATTTCAGTTTTCTATATTTGAAATTGAAGTTTTCAATTTTGAAGATATCCAATTAAAAACATTACCCGAAAAATGTTCCCATTTTGCAACTCGAATTTTTTATATTTAATTTTAAATATGCCAAATTTACATTACTCTAAATATAATAATCTTCAGTTTGAACAAGGAAATACAATTTTCAAATTTTTAGCTTTCGAAAGCCGCGCCTATGATATAGCGTTCATGAATTTAAATTTAAAACTAGATAATTTTGGATACTTGATTAAAAATGTGTTTAAATATTCACTGGAGATCACACAACTATTGGTTTTCGACATAAAATAACATCATACAATTGATTTATTTAGGCTTTTAGTTCCAAATATTGAAAGCCTACAAT
>CAKNWU010095727.1:0-11579 GCA_932072015.1 Andricus quercustozae | reverse complement strand
TGTAAATTCCTCTTAGAAACCAACAGATATTCTATCTGGCAAAGTTTTTCCTAACAGGCAGCCAGATTGAAACTCTTTGAACCTTATAGATGCTCATACAAAGTCTATCAGGTTCAATGAGGTCTTTCGTGGAGGGACACAAAGATGGAGCAGGTTCGTTTCTTTACAACAAGTAATAATTTTTATTTATTTATATTGATGAAACTTGGCTGAGTCCTAGCACCGAAAAAACGATATTTTAATATCAAGAGTATCATATTTTTACAGGCATATTCTTAGTAATATTCTTAATGAAGTAAGCGAAATTCTTACATTAAGGGTGTCTTCTAACCAAAGGGAGAAAATATTCTTAAAATGAGAATATGAGTGGGGAAAGAAGAAATACGCAAAGAAAAATGCGCCTTGCTCTGTTCAATCATTTCTGTTAATGTTTTGTGCGTCGTGCTTTTCGATCAGTTTTTCGAACTCGTATAATAAGTGACAAGCTCGAAGAAATGCAACCAATTCTAAGGATAAATCGCGTGCGCACATCTATCTCCTTCTCTTTACAGAAAATGTTAGAATGAGAAACGTCTGATGTCACATTGAGGTTAGATACCGGCGTGCCACATCGATATATAACCTCACTCCATCTCGTCCACTCATTTGAACGTAAGAATTAAGAATGATTTATTTTCAAGTTATTTTGTGCCTTGTTTTTTTATGCTTGCTTTCGGAATTTAATCTCTTTTTCATTAAGAATATATTGACGCCTATTTAAGTTTCAAATATTCTTAAAGTTAGTGGGAAATTCTTACAATTAGATAAGAATGTATATTCTTAAGGTAATGGGGCCTCCATCGTAAATTACGAATATATTCTTGGTGGCCTATTTAAGTTGCAAATATTCTTAAACTTAGTTGGAAATTCTTAAAATAAGTATATCGTTTTTTCGGTGAGGGTTTACTCTACAGAACTATTCGAAATAAAATATATTTGCTACTGAGACGATAGAATACGGAGAAGTAGTGGGGGTGCTCTTATAACAATGAATACACATTTCAAGTAAATATAAATACCACTAATTAGTTTGAAAAATCATTGTCCTATCATAAATATTGTTGATACAAAAATATATGAAAACTTCTACCCTACCGATAGAAAATTTCAGAATATTCTCAGGCCAAAAAGTCTGGCCTGTTTCAGGCTCTCTGCAGACACGATTTGAAGTTTATTTGCTTGTTATTTATGTCCGAATTCTTATTTCAATTTCGAAAAGCACGTTGTAAAATTTAAAGCCTTCAGGCGATTTAAACGAGCTACCTGGACCTTTAAAAATATCTACCTGAGTGCCTGCGGAGAATCTTCTCTGAAGCTTCTCAGAGCCTGAGAATCTTTAGTGATTATTCTGAGATTTCTATCGGTAGGGTATTCTCTAATAATAGTTCTATTATATACCTTCGTCGTTAAAGTTTCACGAATTTGTATTATTTACAGAGGAAATGGCTTTGTTAGGATCATTATATCACGTGAAATTTATTATCGCTGTAGATTTCAATAGAAGAAACTACAATGATTCTTCTTAAGATTTTCTCTCAGAGATTAAGGCGGATAAACTATGCAAACTTGCTGAATCTATGAATTTAACCCAACACCACAAAATCTTGAACAAAAACGATAGATGTTTAGACTTAGTTTATGCGAATACTGTGTCTACAGTAAAAACTACTTCAGATACTGGGGCAAATGGCTACTAATAGATTGTAACTGCGTGATGAATTATGCACTTTGTAACATTAAGATAGATTGTTAAAACCGCTTTGATTTGAAAAAAGGAGACTATTCATGTGTATACTTAAACGTAGCTAACACCCTCACAGCAAGGGATATCGGTGAAATATCCCATTTAGCTCCCACGAAATCGCAGTCATATCGCAGGAGTTTCCAGGGACATCACGAATGATATCCTACGGGGCGGAAATCTCGATATCCTTGGAATGTCCCAACGATATCTCAGAATATGCTGAGGATATCCCATTAATGTCCCAATTTTTGTAGTCTGGGATATCTCAAATTCCATAATTCGGGACATCGTAGGATATTCTTACGATGTCCCATATTTAAAATGCAGGATATGCCAAGGATGTCCCCAAGATATCCTAATTATATAATTTTTTATAATCCTGGAAATTCATATATTTACCCTTTGCAAATAATTTATATTCTCTGTGCTTTAAATAAACAAACTCGCATAATTATTTCACAAAAAATATTTTCCCGGAGTTACAAATAATAATCAAAGATAGTATGTCAGTCTTGTTTTTTTTTCAACACTTGTGATTTGTTGTTATTGACCATATAGGTCGTTTGACTCTACTTGCAAAATTTTTTTAAGTGTCACAATTTTGAGGTGATTATTTGTTTGTTCCATGTTTAAATGCAGATAATATTGTATAGGTATGTGTATTTATTTTGCTTTTCTATATGCATATATTTCAATGAAATCATGCATGCAAGCTGAAGGTTTAAAAAGATCAGAAGTTTCGGCTTTTTCTACATTAGAGTCGTTACAGTCGTCAACTTAACCTCAAAAGTGCACAAAATGTATAAATGTATAGTTTAACGAGTTTAATCGGGTTTACAATGGAAATCAAATCATTAGTAACAAAAGTAATGAACACAAATTTTTATTCAATATAATCAGAAATAAAAGCAATTAGTTAAAACAGAAATAGTCATCGCTGAACAGTGGATGGAAGGTTTGCTTTTCAAATGGTAATATAAATAAAATTGAAATAGGTAATACTAAAAATTTAATGTAAAACATGAACAAATAAATTAATTAAATGAACATTAAAAATTGTATGAAATTTTTCATGAGTTTTATCCATTGCTACTGAGATATCCGCGGATACATATCTAACCTCCAGCGAGCTTTCATACATATTATACATCTATATTATTATGTAAAATATACATTAAACATTTCTTAAAAGCAATAAAATTAGTGTTCTTATATATTCCTTTTTATTTCTTGAATGGAAATCCACTTTTAATATATTAGAATATCAGCAGGATTTTTTATTTTAATATCGGGATATTCGTGGGAAATTTTACTATAGTATTGGGATATCCTGTGGACATTCCGTACGGGATATCGTCAGGATATCCTGTCACGATATCCTCCGGAGCGGAAATCTCGATATCCCTGGAATATGCCAGGGATATCCCGGGAGGTTTATGGGACATTTTTCAGGATATCACATATCCTGCCGAGATATCGTAGGGATATGCCAAGGATATAATTTTGTTGAGAGGGCATTATTTGGAAAGCGTTGTGCAAGATTCATGATTCGGAGACAGCGTGCAAATATCTTTATGATGTGATACTAAAGGAAATGTGTGAATCTACTCCTACTCTAAAGTTTAACTCTTCTGCCAATCATTACCCTATCTGGTTTTCTAATACGTTAAAAAACTATTCAAAAATCAAATACGAATTGCGAGATAAAATAAACAAATCGGCTGCTGACATAGACACTCTCAATGAAATTTGTAAACTTGTTCAAAAAAAAACCAAAGATTATCATAAAAATCATTTAGCACATGCAGAAAACTCTCTACAGAGTGATCCAAGGAAGATTTGGAACATAGCCTTTAAGATAAGAAATGAAACTAGGATTCATGGAATCATGATGTATGAGGGCTCTAAATTGTGCAAAGAGGGGAAGATTGTTGGAGCATTTACAAAATACTTTGAGATCGTCTATGTAGAAGATAAAGATATGATAGATGATAGATGGTGTGATGACTTGATAGGGAAGGATCTCTTTAGGAACAACGTACAAATTTTGTCTACGGAAGTACAAAATGCTTAGTTGAACCACTTACATATATTTACAATATTGCTCTCAAGATTGGAATTTATCCGTCACAATGGAAAGAAACCAAAGTGTGTCCAGTTTTGAAGGGTGGTGACAGATTTAACCTTTACAAATATCGGTCTATTTCTATTATAAGCAACTTTTGCAAAATATTCTAGATGTGTGTAACTGATACTGTTATGTCATACCTAGAACCATCATTGAATCCTGCACAGCACGGGTTCGTACCGAGAAAATCCACAGTTACTAACTTGAGTGAAATCACAGAGTATACCTCGGAAGCACTAAAGAGTCTATTTCGATTTCTCAAAGGTTTACAAGTCCTTCTTCTGAAACTTATCAGCTTAAATCAGAAGTCTTGTGAGGCTCAAATTTAGCATCTATTTTTTATATTGTCTACAATAATGATCTAACTGATAAGATCTCATCAAAAATGATATTATATGCGGACGATACAAAGATACTTAAAAGAATCAAACAAATAGGTGATTGTGTGACTAAAATAATCTTTAATTAAGAAATCAATAACGTCCAATTAAGTAGAGTACAATCCACGTGCGATCTAGAGATAAATTTTAACTCGCAATTACGATTTAAGGATCATATTGATATAATCAGTAGACAAGCCAGCAAAATTCTTGAATATTTGCTTAGATCGTGTAAGAGTTTTGCAAAAAGGGAAACTTTAATAACGTTATATAATAGTCTTGTACTTTCAAAACTAGACTATTCATCTGTAGTCAATATATTTAGGTTTAACAAATTTTGAATTTTCGCGCATCGATGCGAGTGACATCTATAGATGTCGATTGATTGTCAGAGTTCGATTCTTCCGTTCGATATTGGAAGAAAGAGTCAGTCTTGTATCAGCCATACTTGAATAAACTGTTACTACAGTTGTCAGAAGTGGGATTCGAGGGGCCTCGGGTATTCGGTAAACCGGAAAATCAAATGTGACGCGAGTTTTCGTCAAAATTTGTTGCGAAGTTATGAAGCGTGGGTAAATCGCTTCGGTTGTAAACTTGAACAAAGGATGGAAGCGTGACGCAATTATGTTTACACCTCGGGTGATAATCGGCTATGGGTTTCGACGAGAGTTGCTGGTTACGGTTATTATTGGGTGCCGTCGGGTTGTGTGAAATTCGGCAAAAGGATAATACATACCGAGGTGTTAAAGTCGATTCTGTGAAGATCGGTGAGAGGAGCCGATCTGTGATAACGTAAAAAGCCAACGTGTTTGTGTATTGGCCTGTTTCCTGTGAGCTAACTGTGTAAAAAGGAATTCGGTTACAGAAAACCGTCGTGTGTATTCAAATTTGGTGATTGTGGTGACGTGTACTGAGAATCGGCCGATGACGCCGATGCGTTCGAGAAAATTCGACTGGTGACTCGGAGAACGTTCTCGCATTATCGAGCAAGACAAGATGGCGATAGCAAACGGGAACAATGGCGGGGTGGATCCGAATGTTCATAATGGATCTTCTGAAAGTGAAGACTTCCACGGGTTTGATCAAAACGGGCAACACCTTCGCTTAGATGAGGATATGCATAGTGTGGCTGGATCTGAAGATTCTGGAGTCTACAGAGCTCCAGTAGGAGTGATGGAAGCCATGCGAATCATTTAGCGAAGATGAGGAAGATGATGTCGAAAGATGGATTCGACGAGTTGATGAAATCCAAGCGGTTTACGAGGTTCCAGACAATATTATAAAACTTCAAGCTTCGAGAAGACTGAAGAAGCGTGTACTAGACTAGTACATTAATACGCCCGGAATTGTTGGAAAATCATGGGTTGAATTGAAAGCTGAGTTAACAGCAGTATACACGTGTCGTGAAGATCTGCTTACTCGAACGAAGAAGATGGAAGCCCGAGTAGAATTGTCTATTGAATATATGATAGAAGGGGTAGAGGATTTTTTGATTCAAACGCATGCACGAGCAGGAAATTATAAAACACTCATAGATCTCTTAGATGGAATGCAGAGAATTACCAAGGACGAGCCACGTAAAGATTTACGGAAAGGAACTGGTGGAAAGCAGTATTGGGAACCTGGTTCTAATTTGAAGCCGACTAAAACTGCGAAAAGTAAAGCAGTAGACTTAAAATCAACAGGAATCATGCCACCGCGACCAAGGGAGAGAAGACACTACAGCTGTCATCGAGAGATCAGCCGATAAACCCGCAAAACTATCCAACAGCGAATCTACAGTGTCATCACAGGAGAGAATTCCACTCATCGAACCAGAAACGACGGATACCGTTCTACAAAGCAACGCACGAGACGATAAGTATTTTATAGAAGCTTTAGTTGATAATGTTAGTCCGATTTCCTTGTTGAAAAATAAAGTTTATCTTCGAGATTTCCAAAATTGTCCTTTTTTAGCGAATCTGAACAGCGAGTATTATATGCGGGAATAAATTATTCGCCTTTAGATATAGTTGGCTTTATCAAAGTAGATGTTAGATTGCAACCTTTAAATAGTAGAATATTTTCGGTTAAATTTGCGGTTGTAGCAGACACGACAATGAGCTATGATGCGATTTTGGGGCGCGATTTTCTAAACACCCCAGGGTTAACCTTGATAAGACGTAAAACGGTAACTTTTAAATATGAAGATCCGGAGAATGATATAATGTTCATTGATCTTGTAGAGCAAGAACCGGATAAATTAATTGATGAGTCGGCGAGTCAAATTGGAGCTAAAGTTACACGCGACCATAAAAATATGTTGAAAATTTTACTAGATTAGTATCGCGAGAAACCGGAAATGGTTGTCCAAGTTCTTTCGAGATGGAAATCAATCTAACCTCCAAGGAGCCTTTTTATTTCAAACCGCGTAGATTGCCATGGGTTGAACTTCTAAAACTGCAAAAAATTATTAAGGGACTTTTAGATCGATGGTACATATAAGATCGAGCCAATCAAATTATAGCAGTGCAATAGTCTTAACTACGAAACAAAATGAGGAACATAGGTTATGTGTTGATTTCCGTGCGTTGAACAAAATAACTATACGTGAGCATTTCCCTCTGCCACGCATAGCTGATCTTTTAGATCGACTCCATGGTAAGGTTTGGTTTACAAAACTTGACCTGAAAGATGGTTTCCACCATATCAGAATGTGTGAGGATTCGATTAAGTATACAGCGTTTAGTACTCCGGAGGGACAATATGAATATTTACGAATGCTATTTGGACTTGTAAATGCGCCGTCTTATTTCCAAAGGTATTTACATTTCATTTTCCAAGATTTCATTAACGAGGGTAAACTGCTCTTATATTTGGACGATTTCCTGATTGCGAGTGAAAGTCTCGATGAAAATTGGTCGGTTTTAAGGGAGGTTCTAGAATTTATTGCGAAACACGAATTGAAACTACGTTTAGACGAGTGTATTTTCGGAGTTTTAGAAATTGAGTACTTGGGTTACCTCATTAGTAGTTATGGCGTTCAACCGAGCCGAGAACACATCAAAGCGATTTTAGAATATCCCTTACCGAAAAGTGCGAAACAAGTTCAGCAGTTTCTAGGGCTGGTTGGTTTTGTACGTCGTTTTATACCCAACTTTGCCCTGATGTCCAAACCGTTGTATGAACTCTTAAAAAAGGGATCCGAATTTATTTTTGCGGAAAAAGAGATAGAAGCTTTTGAGACTTTATTAGATTATTTGACCACCGAGCGTGTTTTAGTTGTTTACAGTCCTACTCCTTACACAGAGTTACACACAAATGCGAGCGCATTAGGATTTGGGGCTAGCCTTTTTCAGCGGAAAAAAGATAATTATTTACATCCCGTATTTTATTTTAGCAGGCGAACTACCGAGTTAGAAAGCAAATACCACAGCTACGAGCTAGAGATGCTAGCCATATTTTACGCTTTAGAATGATTTCGAGTTTACTTGACGGGAATACCGTTCGTAATATGCACCGATTGTAACGCGATAAAACAAGCCCTCAATAAAAAAGAGATTAACTCGCGTATTAACCGATGGGCCTTGTTTCTTCAATCTTTCTCGTATAAGATAGAACACAGAGTTTCCGAACGTATGAGGCATGTTAATGCTCTGAGCCGTGAAGTCTTTGTTATCGAGCCTTTGACCTTCGAACAAAAACTTATGTACAAGCGGTTGTCTGATCCAGTACTGAAAGAAATCCGCGAATCGTTAGAGCAGGGAGATAGTGATAGTTACGAAATACGTAATGGTTTGCTCTTCAGAAAGTACAAGGATTCTGCTCTTTTCTTTGTACCTGCGACTATGATCAATAGTGTAATTAGGTTTTGTCATGACGATATCGGTCACGTTGGGGTTGATAAAACTGTAGAATTGCTCTTGAGGGTGTATTGGTTCTCAGAGTTGCGTGAGAAGGTAAAAGAATATGTGGGTAATTGTTTGAAATGTTCAGTCTATTCTGTGCAATCTGGTAAGAGTGAAGGTTAATTACATCTGTGGGATAGGGCCAAAGGCCTTTCGAAGCAAGTTTTATCGACCACTATGGACCCTTAAAATCCGCGAGTCTTGACTACAAGCATGTCTTCCTGATTATAAATGGTTACACCAAATTTGTGGTGTTCTACCCTGTAAAGTCGACATCAGCGAAAGAAGTAATAGCGAAAATTGAGAATTATTTTCATCACTACGGTAAAATGAGATCTTTGGTTTCTGACAGAGGAAGTTGCTTCACTTCTCAGGAATTTGATCATTTTATGACTGTAAAAGGTATTAAACATATCAAAGTAGCAGCTGGCACTTCTCGCGCGAATGGCCAAGCTGAACGTGTATTTAGATTTTTGAGGTCAACTTTTTCTAAAATAGCTGGGTCTTCGGATTGGAAAAAGGGGCTAGAAAATGCGCAATTTGTAATGAACAACAATGTAAATAGAGCGATAGATTGTTCACCAGTTTCTTCTTTTTGGAGCGGACCAACTAGGGTTACCTGACGAAGAATTCAGAAAGATTTTATTAGAAATTGAGAATGAAGAGGAACCACCCGAGCTTAAAACTAAATTGCGTGAAAAAGCCCATGTAATCTGCGAGAAAATACGGTTGAAAAACAAGCGTTGGACGAAAAACACAAATGTCCTACCAAACATAAAAGTGGAGATTATATTATGATACCGAATGTGGTTACCGAAAAAGGTGTTAATCAAAAATTGTTACCTAAATTTAAAGGATCCTACGAAGTGAAGAAGGTCTTGCGTAATGACCGTTACTTAATAGGAGATATCGATGGGTTTCAAATAACTTAAAAACCTTTTTCTAATGTTTATAGTTCTGATAGAATGCGACCATTGGACGGACAAACAATGACTATGTTCGAAGACACTCCTGATGATCGGGACGATCATTTGTCAGGATAGGCCGAGCTGTAGTCAATATATTTAAGTTTAACCAATTTTGAATTTTCGCGCATCGATGCGACTTACATCTATAAATGGCGATTGATTGTCAGAGTTCGATTCTTCTATTCGATATTGGAAGAAAGAGTCAATCTTGTATCAGCCATACTTGAATAAACTGTTATTACATTTTCTTCTTTATAACGGCCTTTTTATCTACCGCTCGACCATCCCCTTCTGTTACTACACATCTGTGATATGGTCACCGAAATTTGTATCACATGGTGAGATACTTGAAAGGATACAGAAGAGATTTTGGAGGTATTTGGTGTTTAAGGAGGGGGGTATTTATCCTGAAAGGGGTAGCTCATACCTTATACTTTAAAAACGGTTTAATATAATGCTGCTGGAAGATAGAAGATCACTTCAATACTTAAAATTGATGTTCACAATACTACAAGGTAAAATTAACTGTCCATTTTTTCTTAATAGACTTCATTTTCGAGTGCATCAGTTTGATACACGATCTCAAGAGCCTTTCTATATTAAAACTGATAAAGCAAGTTATGCTTACAATTCTCCAGCATAGGATATGTGTAGGTTGGTGAATGATTTGTGCAATACTCACACTGAATGATTAGATTTGTTTAACTCTATAATGAGTAAATTCAATGCAATTGCAATAGAATTGATACTAAGTAAAAAGTAAAGGCAAATAAATACTGTAATCAGACCTTATGAATTTTAAGAGTGATATTTAGACACATAATATTCTTTAAGCCTATATTTAGGCTAGAAAAAAACTCTGTAATTGGTGCAAAAACTGCTGGGATTTCAACAAATATGAATATCAATATGAATGTGTTCATTTATTCAGTTGAGTTCGTAATAGGAGAACCAGCGAACGGAACATAAAGGATCCGTTACAACTATTCAACAAATAGTCCCGTAGCCCAGTGGAGATGCTGTACACTTTTATACGAGGGATCGCTGGTTTGAGTCTCGACGTATGGACTTTTTATTAATTTTTTTCGAATTGACCTTGACCGTGCATTCTAATGAATTCACATTCATTCAATTCGCATAACTTCAATCCATCCCAATACACCTCATTTCGTTTCAGCGAATCAGAAAGCAAGATTCGAGCACATTCAATATGTTAATTAGCCTCAAATCAGATCTATCTGGATATTACTGATCTGTTATCTATTCGGATTTCCGAGTTCATTTTGAACCAGTTTCAGTTCATATTTTCTATAAGTGTCATCCATTCGGATCTCCGAGATCATTTGGAATTGGTCTCAGTTCGGATTTCCGAACTGAACTTTTTTAATCTCGAACTAAGTTCCTACGGCACTCCGCTTCAATTTGGACATCCAACATCTGTAATCTATTTGGATTTCCGAGTACATTTGGAACTGATCTCAGTTCGAATTTTCCAAACTGAACTTTTCAAATCGTGAACTAAATTTCTACGTCAAATCGGTTGAATTTGGACATTATGTATGTGTAATCTATTCGGATTTCCGAATTCAATTTGAACTAGTTTCACTTCGGATTTCCAAATTGAAATCTTTTAATCGCGCGCTAACTTTCTACTTTAACTCGGTTTAATTTTGACATCAACCATCTGTAATCTATTCGTATTTCCGAGTTCATTTTGAATTGGTCTCATTTCAGATTTTCAAAGTAAACTTTTGAAATCTCGAACTAAGTTTCTACGCCAATCGGTTCAATGTGCAAATTATCTACTGTCATCTATTTGGATTTTCGAATTTAAAAAAATTATTTTTCGTTCGGACTTCCAAATTGAACTTTTTAAATAGCGCATTAGGTTTCTAGTTCAATCCGTTTCCATTTGGACATCAACCATCTGTAATCTATTTGAATTTCCGAGTTCATTTTGAATTTGTCTCAGTCAAATTCCAATGAACCCGGAATCTAAAAAACGGCATTTAACGCTCTTTTCCAAAAACATGAATTCAATCGAAAGCCCTTAGGTCTAATGAATCCCCCCTCCACTTTTCAAGTATTGATGGACAGATTGCCTAGTGGGCATCAAGGAACAGAGCTATTTGTTTATATGGACAATATCGTCATTTTTTGGAACTTCTCTGGGAGACCACGATCGAAAACTCAACGCGTTGTTCGGACGATTAAAAGAGGCAGGGTTAACTCTTCGACCCGACAACCCTAGCGGACCGAATGAACGGAACGGATACGCTACAGCGTATCCTTTTAGTATCCACATCGTATCCTCTCCGTATCATGCAAGAAAAACTCATTAAAAAGGAAGATGAACATTCAACTTGTTGAAATTCGGATTCTACGTGAAATTTTGCGTTAGAAGGTCACGGAGTAATTGCAATAGTTTTTCCT
>CAKNWU010095704.1:0-10337 GCA_932072015.1 Andricus quercustozae | reverse complement strand
CTTAAAAGTATTTTGGACATTTTAGTGCTGCCTACTTATATAAATACACTTGAAAAAATTAACAAGTCTAAGGAATATAATACTAGTAAAAAATTGTTTAAAATCTCATGCAAATGACGATGTAGAAAACATGCTTCCCTTCCGCATTTGATTCCTGAGACTTTTCAATTTTGTCTAATTTAATTTGATGAGTAGAAATCCCTCAAAATTGATTTTTCAAACAAAAAGATTAATTTTCTGCAAAAAAAAAAGAATTCTCAAAATAATATATAAATTTCTAACCAAATACTTGACTTTGCAACCAAGAAGATTGATTTTGTACCGAAAAAGACGAATTTTCAGTAAAATACAAAAATATTCAATCAAATAGTTGAAATTTTAAACTAACAAGATCAATTTTCAACCAAAAATGGAATAGTTAAATATTCATTAAAAAACAAATTTCAATAAAAAAAAAACGAATTTCCTACAAATCGTTAAATTTTCAACCAAGTAGTTGAACCTTCAACTAAAAAAGATGAATTCTCAACAAACAATTTAATAATTGATATTTTAATCAAAGAAAAGATTTTCATTTTAAATCAAAGACTGTTGAATCGAACCAAAAAAGACGAGTTTTCATCAAAATTGTTTTATCCTCAACCAAAACAGATTCATTTTCAACCCAAAAGTTGAATTTTTAATCAAGAAAGATTAAATTTGTTTCAAAAGAGCTGAATTTCCAAATCAAAAACAAGAATTTGCACAAGAGTTAAATTTTCACCCAAAAAAGATTTTTCATGCAATAAAGGCAACAAAATGTCATCCAAAATGGTACATTTTCCAGCCAAAAAGACGAGCTTTCAACAAAATGTTGAATTTTCAACCAAGTAATTGCATTTTCAACCAAAAAGATTAAATGTTTTACAAAAAAAAAAAAAAGAATTCTCAAAATAATACATAAATTTGTTACCAAATTAGTTGAATTTTCAACGAAGCAGATTGATTTTGTACCAAAAAAGACGAATTTTCAACAAAATACAAATATATTCAACCCAATAGTTGAATTTTCGAATTAACAAGATCAGTTTTCACCAAAAATGTAATAGTTAAAGTTTCATTAAAAAAAAAATAATAATTTTCAATAAAAAAAACTTATTTTCTAAAAAACCGTTGAATTTTCGACCAAATTTTGAATTTTCCAGACAAAACGAGTTTTTGACAAAACAGTTAAATTTTCAACCCAAAAATATGAATTTTCAAGAAGAAAGTTAATTTTCAACTAAATTGTTAGATTCTTGAATCCTCAACTTTCACACGTTAATTTTCTACCAAACAACAAAATGCATATATTTTCAATCAAACAGTTACATTTTCAACCGAGAAGCTTAAGCTTCTACCAAAAAAGACGAATTTTTATCATACTACATAAATTTCCAACGAAATAGTTGAATCTTCAACTAATATTTGCACTTTTAACCAATAATATTAAATTCTTACAAAAAAAAAAGAAAGAATTTTAAAGAAACTATATAAATTTTCAACCAAATAATTAAGTTTTGAACCAAGGCCATTAATTTAATACCAAAAGAACGAATTTTTAACAATAGTTAAATTTTCGACCAAGGAAATGAATTTGTAACTGAAATGATGAATTTCCAACTGAATAAATGAATGTTTAACAAAGTATTTCAAATTTAGATCAAATAGTTGAATTTTCTGCCGAATTTTTTAACCACGATCAAATTTCCTCGTAATTTCCAGTGAAAT
Source organism: Andricus quercustozae (assembly GCA_932072015.1). NCBI lineage: Eukaryota > Metazoa > Arthropoda > Insecta > Hymenoptera > Cynipidae > Andricus > Andricus quercustozae. Next base: position 8,588 of record CAKNWU010095704.1, on the reverse strand, counting down.
AGCCGCAAGCTTTTCTAAAATTCCCTTAAACACTTCATTTAAAAGTTTTTATTTTAAATAAATGAATTGAATGTTAATGAATTGTGTTTCTAAAAAAATAGGCTTGCTAATGTACCCAAATATTCAACCAAATAGGTAAATTTTTAAACTAACAAGATCAATTTTTAACCAAAAATGGAATAGTTAAATTTACAATCCAAAAAAATAATTTTCAATAAAAAACGAATTTCCTGCAAATACGCTGAATTTTCAACAACAAAAAAAGGATTTTCAACAAACACTGTAATAGCGTGTATTTGTAGCACGAAAATATTTTTATTTTGAATCAAAAACTGTTGAATTGAACACAAAAGACGAGTTTTCATCAAAATAGTTGCATTCTCAAACAAGAAAGATTACATTTGTACCAAAAGAACTGAATATCTAAATCAAAAAGAAGAATTTGCACAAGAGTTCAATTTTCACCCAAAAAAGATTTTTCATCGAATAAAGACAACCAAATTTCACCCAAAATGTTACATTTTCAAGCCAAAAAGACGAGCTTCCAACAAAAAGTTGAATTTCAACCAAGTAATTGAATTTTCAACCAAAAAGATTAATTTTCTAAAAAAAAAAAGAATTCTCAAAATAATACATAAATTTTAACCAAAAATGTAATAGTTAAATTTTCATTACAAACAAACAAAAAAATCATTTTCAATACAAAAAACGAATTTTCTACAAAACCGTTGAATTTTTTACCAAATTTTGAATTTTCCAGACAAAAAGAGTTTTTGACAAAACAGTTAAATTTTCAATCCAAAAATATGAATTTTCAACAAGAAAGTTAATTTTCAACTAAATTGTTAGATTCTTGAATCCCCAACTTTCACACGTTAATTTTCTATCAAACAAGAAAATACATACATTTGCAATGAAACAGTTACATTTTCAACCGAGAAGATTAATCTTCTACCAAAAAAACACGAATTTTCATCATAATACATCAATTTCCAACGAAATAGTTGAATCTTCAACTAACAGTTGCACCTTTAAGCAAAAATATTAAATTTTTACCAAAAAAAAAAAAACAGAATGTTCAACAAACTATATAAATTTTCAATCAAATAATTAAGTTTTGAACCAAGACCATTAATTTAATACCAAAAGAACGATTTTTTAACAAAATAAATGAATTTTTGACCAAATAGTTAAATTTTCAACTAAAAAATTTACATTTTCTACCAACAATGGAATAGTTCGATGTTTAATTGAAAAAATTAATTTGTAACCAAAAAAGGAGAATTTTTAACACAATAGTTAAATTTTCGACAAAAGAAATGAATTTGTAACTAAAATGATGAATTTCCAACTAAACAAATGAATTTTTAAGGAGGAACATGCGATGAGTAAAATTCAAGATTATTTAATGCCCTTATAGTATGTTAAACTTATATTAACAAAGTATTTCAACTTTAGACCAAATAGTTGAATTTTCTACCGAATTGTTTAACCACGATAAAATTTCCTGTTAATTTCCAGTAAAATTCCCGCAGATTTTTTTAAAATTCCCTTAAACACTTCACTTAAAAGTTTTTATTTTAAATAAATGAATTGAATGATAATGAATTGTGTATCTAAAAAAATGGGCTTGCTAAGAAGGTACAGAAAATATGTATATGTGAAATAAAACTCAAGAGTTGAACTCAGATTTTCCGTCTTTTTTGAGCAAATTAATTGAGCTTCTCATTCAGTCAGAATTATAATTCTTTTGGAAAATTCCTTGTTCCAGATCTGAATTATAATTATTTTTCGATTTCAGGTAAATAATAATTTACGAGTTTGTGTACACCGAATTTTAAGATTTCAAAGACCTTAATGATTCCAAAATAATTTAAAAAGTTGCAAATATCATCACTTATATTGTCATTGTTATCGAAAATAAAGTACTTTTTGTTTCGTGATTAAAGAAACTGAGAATGATAAAATATTGAAACACTTTTAATATTCATTTACTACAATCGAATGAAAAATCCCGGTCACTGAATCAAATTCCCGGGCATTTTCCGGCCAGGTAAACACTCTGAATTTAAAAAAGTTGCGCAAGACAATTTGTACCTTCAAAATATTTGATTATACTTGCAAGTATTGATTTCTTCCTTAATTATTACTGATTTCCGTTTTAGATGTCAACTGGTGGAACTGAGTCGATTTTGCTTGCCTGCAAAGCATACAGAGATTATGCGAAAGAGGTGAAGGGAATCAAAAATCCTGAAATGGTTATTCCCGTTACGGCTCATTCGGCATTCGACAAGGCAGCTCAATTTTTGAAAATCCGAGTTCGCACTGTGCCCGTGAACTCAAAAAGCTACACCGTCAGAATTGATGAAATGAGAAGGGCAATTACAAAAAATACTATTATGGTGAGCACTTAATTAATCACAACAAATATTTATAAGAAAAGTTTGTACATGTCAGAGTTGGGTAGTTAATTTGGTATAAGTAACTTTTTCACACTTTCAAAGAGATAAGAAAAATTAAATTATGGACTAAAACTTAGAATATCTTAATTTGCGAAATGTATACACTGTCGGTACCAAAAATAAGATTTCTGGGAAAATTTTAAATTATTTAGATTTTGTTTTAAAAGATTAATTTTATGTTTTGATGATTTCAAAATATCTGAAAAAATAATCCGGAAGATTTGAAGACATCATAATGTAACAATTACTAAAAATGGTTGTGTTTCATGATACTAATTTCAAAATTTCTATTTAATTGCCCCTTTTTTCAATTATGAAACTTTTACGTTTTCAAATTTCCACGATTTCACATCGACATTGTCAATTGTTCTTGGAGGATACTCTCTTTTTCTTTTCTTTTTTCGAAAATATTTATTATATTGACTGAACTTCACCGCTCTACATATTGGTAAGTCATTATACTTCGATGTTAAAAAATCATGTTTTAAAACACTTTTATATTTTTGATGTAATTCTTTTATTAGATTTTAACCGTGGAATTCTTATGAGGTTACTAGGTTCAGTGACGAAACGTCAATTGCATTCAATACTATTTGTCTGGAAGTGTTGTTAATTGTTCTTCTAGATTTCAAGACAAGTTTTTTAATTTTGCAGGATTTTCATTTTTTTTAAGAAAACAGAATTATTTCAAAAGATGTTTAGAAGTTTAAAATTTTTTGAAATGATTCGAAAGTAATTTAAATCCTGAGCAGATTTTAATAAAATTTTAACAAAATGTACATTTTTAAAGATTTTAAAACGACATTTTTGTAAAAATTCTCAAGATACCTGGGAGCATTTCATATGATATTTTATTTTGAAAATTTAAAAAGATTTCAAAACATTCAAAATGATTTCCTAAAATGTCGAAAAAGAATGTAAAAGATTTTAAAGCAAAATTGTCCAATTTCACAAGAAATTATTTTATCAAATTTAAAACAAAATGTACATTTGTCAAGAGTATGAAAAAAGAAGCTTTTTAAGAATTTTGAAAGGTTTCCAGATAATAAACAAGTTTTCTTAAAATCCTGAGAAAATTTTAAATAATTTTTAAAGAAAATTTCAAAAGATTTATAAAAATGTCGAAGAAAATCTGGAAGATTTTAGGATAATTTTTTTTATTTTGAAAAATTTTAGAAATAATTCGAGTCAGTTGAAAACATGCTTGAGAATTAATTTCTTTTGGTAGAATCTTTTTTGGTTAAAAATGTAATTGGTTGAAAATCAATCTGTTTTGTTTGAAAATCCACCTTTTTTTGATGAATTCAACTCTTTTTGATTTAACACAAAATAATTTTTAGCTGAAATATCAACAATTACATTTTTCGTTCAGAATTCACCGTTCTTGGTTGAAAATGTAACTATTTTGTTGAAAACTCATGTATTTTGTTGAAAATCCGACTTTTTGGGAGAAAATTAATCTTATTGGTAGAAATTTAATCTGTTTTGGTTGAGGATGTAACTATTTTGTTGAAAATTCGTCTTTTTTTAATTGAAATATCAATTATTATATCTTTAGTAAAGAATTCATCTTTTTTGGTTGAAAATGCAACTACTTAGTTAAGAGTTGAACTACATACTTTGTAAAAAATTCATTTTTGATTGAAGTTACATAATTTTAGTTAAAAATCCTTTGATAAATTTGTCAACTTTTTTAGTTAAAAATGATACTGGTTGAAAATTGATCTTTTTAGGTTGAGGATTCAACTATTTATTTGAAAATTCTTTTTCTATGAGTTCAAATGTTTTTTATTAAAAATTAAAATCTTTTTTGTTTAAAAATTCAACTTGTGAGTTTAAACATTAACCTTTTTGTTGAAATTTTGATTTGAAGTATCTGAAATCTTCAAAATCTTTTTGAATTTTCTTAAGAATCTTAAGAAAATTATATTTATATTACCTTGAAAAAAAACTAAACAAATGAACTTGCAAAGTAAATATTTATTCCAAATTGTTATTTTGTATTAAAATTTGTTTTTCCTGTGAAATTGAAAAACTAAACACGCGATTTTACTTTTTGTCACGTTCATAAGGCTTCCAAAACAATTAAATTAAATTCAAAAGAATTCAAATTAATTGAAAACAATTTTAAAAATAAAAAAAATTGCATTGAATTCCGTAAAATTGGAATGAATTTAGAGGAATTTAAGGTAAACGAGAAGAATTCGACGAAATTCATAAAAATTCAAAGAGAATTAAAAAAAAAATCAAATGAATTAAAAACAATTTAAAAATATGAAAAAACTTAATTCAATTCAGTAACTTTGAAATGAGCTTAGAAAAATCTTGAAAATGCCTGAGAATCTTTTAAAATGCCTTAAAATATTTCAGATGTTTAGAAGTCCCATTACATTACTGAAATCAATCAACCATTTCTTTATAATTTTTAAAAATAACCTAAAATATTTAAACTTCTTTAAAATCTTTTGAAATCTTTTAAACATTTTTAAAGCTCTTGAAAATGCCAAGGAATTTGAAAAAATTCCTTAAAACTTTTCAAATCATTTTATCAATTGATTCTCAAGATCAATTAAATAAAAACTTTTTAAGTTAAAAAAACATGGAATAAAGTAGAATTGAGTAAATTTAGAAGAATTCAAGTGAACTAAAAAAGTTCAAAAGAATACCAAAGAATTTAAAAGAATTTAGGATAAATTAATAAGAATGAATAAGGTGAATTCCAAAAAACAATTAAAAATCTCTTCAAACCTTTGATACCCTACAAAAACCCTCACTTGTCGTGAATAAATTCTTTGAAATCCACTAAAATATTCTAAAATCCCGTGTCATTCTATGAATTCTGATTATATATCCTGAAATGCTGGAAAATTGATAAAAATACCTTGAGAGCTTTAAGAAAAACTTACGATAATTGAAATCCTCGGAAACTTTATAAAATCCCGTGAAATCATTTAAAATATATTAAAACCTGATAGTTCCTGTAAAATTGTTCTATATTTTCCGAAATCCTATGAAATTATTTACACTCAAATATGTCAAACCCTTTGGAATCCCCTCAAATGATTGAAATTAATTCAAAATTCCTTGGAATCTTGTATGATTCTGTAAAATATTTCAAATCATTTGAAATCCTACAAAGTAACTCACTTCTGGTGAATAAATTCTTGAAAATCCACTAAAATATGATAATATCCCGTGAAATTCCATGATGATATTTCCTGAAATTCCGGACAATATATTAAAATAGTTTAAGAGTTTAAAATGTATTTAAATCTTATAAGTCCTGTAAAATCATTCCATATATTTCGAAATTCTAGAAAATTCTTTATCCTAAAATATTTTAAACGCTTTGAAATCCTTTTAAGATTCCCTAAAATATTTTAAATACCTATTTAAATAAATAAATAAATATTTTAAATATAAATATTTTAAAATACCTCTCGTCATTAAATTCTTTAAAATCTACTAAAATATTATAAAATACCGTGAAATTTTATGGTGATATTTCTTGAAATTCTGGAAAATATATTAAAATAGTTTAAGAGTTTTTAAATCCCTTAAAATCATTAAATTCTAGAAAATCTTACAAAATAAAGTGAAATCTTTAAAATACTTTAAAACCTAATAGGTCCTGTAAAATCGTTTTATATCTTCCGAAATTCTATGAAATTATTTACCCTAAAATATTTCAAACCCTCTGAAATCCCTGGAAATTATTGAAATCAATAAAAAATGCCTTGGAATCTTTAAAGATTCCCTAAAAGATTTCAAATCCTTTGAAATCCTACAAAATACCTCACTTTTCGAGATTACATTTTTTTAAATCCACTAAAATATTATAAAATCCCGTGAAATCCTATGATGATATTTCTTGAAATCCTGGAAAATATATTAAAATGCATTGAGAGTTTCAAAATCCCTTAAAAAATTGAAATCCCGGAAATCTTACAAAATATCGTGAAATCTTTTAATATGTCTTAAAATCTTTTAAGTCCTGTAAAATCATTTTATATCTTCCGCAATTCTATGAAATTATTTACTCTAAAATATTTCAAATCCTCTGAAATCCCTGGAAATTATTGAAATCAATAAAAAAATTCCTTGGAATCTTTGAAGATTCCCTAAAAGATTTCAAATCCTTTGAAATCCTACAAAATACCTCAATTTTCGAGATTAAATTTTTTTAAATCCACTAAAATATTCTAAAATCCCGTGAAATTCTATCGTGATATTTCTTAACATTCTGGAAAATATTTTTTAATACATCGAGTTTTAAAATCCCTTTAAATAATTGAAATCTGCGGAAATCTTATTACAAAATAACGTGAAATCTTTAAAATATTTTAAAATCTATATAATAGGTCATGTAAAATCGTTTTATATCTTCCGAAATTATTTACCCTAAAATATTTCAAACCTTCTGAAATCCCTTCAAATTATTGAAATAAAATAAAAATTCTTTGGAATATTTTAAGATTCCCTAAAATATTTAAAATCCTTTGAAATCCTACAAAGTACCTCACTTCTCGTGATTAAATTCTTTAAAATCCACTAAAATATTGTAAAATCCCGTGAAATCCTATGATGATATTTCTTGAAATTCTGGAAAATATATTAAAATACAACGAGAGTTTTAAAATCCCTTAAAATCATGGAAATCCTCGGAAATCTTACTAAATAACGTGCAATCTTTTAAAATATCTTAAAATCTTATAAGTCCTGTAAAATCGCTCCATATCTTCTGAAATTCTAGAAAATTCTTTATCCTAAAGTACTTCAAGCGCTTTGAAATTCCTTCAAATAATTTTTTAGAATCTTTTTAAATTTCCTAAAATATTTCAAATTAAAAGCTCTTGAAAATACCTTAGCAGTTTTAAAAATACCCTAACATCTTAAAAACCCCTTCAAATGATTGAAATCTATTAAAAATTTCTTGGAATCTTTAGAAATATTCTGAAATATTTCAAAAGCATTCAAGACAATTTAGAAATAGGTTTATATATTATATTATATATGAGTTCATAAATTGAAAGAAAAGTGACTAATTTGATATTTTCATTTAAAAAAGTGACTAAAAAGTGATTTGAGAAAGAAAGTGACTAATAGTGACTATGTTGCAGTCCTGATTATTTTGTACTGTTACTTCTGACAGAAAATCCCTGATTTTTGGTATTTATTCTCAAAATCCCTGACTCTTGGAAGCTTCGATCATATTATAAATTTTTTTAAATTCCATGATGGACTGCAAATAGGGTGCCATAGGGACTTTAGGCATCTTAACTGAATATAGGGTACAATAGGGGATTTAGGGACCGATATGTGAGGCTTGCTTACATAAAAACTACATAAAGTTGATTTTTTCAGCTCGTTGGATCCACTCCAAACTTTCCCTACGGCACTATGGACAATATCGAGGCCATTTCCGAACTTGGAATTCGGTACAATATTCCAGTACACGTCGATGCTTGTTTGGGAGGATTTCTAATTTGTTTTATGAACCAAGTTGGATACGAATTGCCACCATTCGATTTTAGACTTCCGGGAGTGACAAGTATTTCTGCTGACAGTCACAAGGTTTTAAACGTTTTATTCGCCATTTATTGAAATCAGTTAGAAGAGGAAACGAGTTAGAAGCGAGTTTGACTAATTAATTAATTGTGGTTTTCAGTACGGTTATGCCCCAAAAGGTTCGTCGATAATTCTCTATCGGGATAAGAAATACAGACATCACCAATATACAGTATCAACGGATTGGCCTGGAGGAATTTATGGATCGCCAACAGTCAATGGCTCTCGAGCAGGTGGAATTATAGCAGCTTGCTGGGCTACAATGATGTATTTTGGATCTAGTGGTTATTTAGAAGCTACTAAAAAAATTATCGACACCACGAAGTATATTGAAAAAGAGTGAGTATCTTGTTAAATCAAAATTGACAAATTCAAGAATTTTACAACTCTCAGCCATCAAAAGTACCTAGGGTACGTCCATAAAATACGTTATCAATTTATGGGGGAACCGGAAGTAATGTTACAAACTTAGATAACGTTTAGTACGTTTCCTGATGATTTTGAAAAAAGTTTGCGAATTTGGCGCAAGATGACCCTGGAACGGTACAGTTCAGTAAT
>CAKNWU010095444.1:0-10745 GCA_932072015.1 Andricus quercustozae | reverse complement strand
CGAGAAGTACTTGATTAACAAAATTGTTATTAAGTTACTAGTGTACATAAACTAGATAAATGTCGATTTTTCTTCCACAAAATTAGGTAATGCTGAAATACGTCCGTACCTTGAGGTAACAATGCATGATGGCCAGAAGGTTAATACTTATCTCCGCCCGATCGAAAATGTACCTGATTGGGTGAATTATATACCAGTAGAGGAGTTTGAAACCTATGAAGTCTTTTTATTTACAACTTTACTAAATAATCAATATTTTGGTGAATTGAGCTACGAGACACAGGGAAGTCCGGTTGAACCGAAATCAGCTGAGGTAACAATATTTAGGGAGAAGCGTTTGACCTTGAAGAATTTCATCGAATACAAGCACTGGACAACTGATCGTTTCCTGTTTGGCCTTGATCGCTTATTTATAACAATACCCGGAACTAGGACCATCCTTGTTCAAACTTTACATACAGAAGGTTCAATTCGAGGGTCTCAACAATTTCAGGAAAGTCTGAATGAAATGCTCCGAAATACGCCAGGGGCCTCAAAATCCGCAAGCTCCCCGAAATCCTCGGGCTCTAAATAGCAAAGAGGCACAAATGACAAAATATGTTCATTAAGCATATTTATAAATTTGTTATTTCCAATAAAAATCTTACCATTTCTTCCATTCTTAAAGCTTGCCACTTTTCAAATGTCCCAATTTTATCGTTTTTAATTCTAATTTTCTAATTTCGTGTGCTTCTGGTACGGAAAATTATGTATATCTTCAATTGGGCAAATAAACTTATCAGTTACCAATAATAAAGTGATTTTTATTTTCCAAGTCGTGTCTAATATCTTAGGAAACATGTGTTAAAACTTTAAAATTTACAGGACAACTATCCCTAGGTAGGATACCATAAGATGTTGGATGACCACCAGCCCTTCTTTCTCAAATCTGACTTAGATTTAATAAACTCAAGGAACTTCAATGTTCATTTGAACCATTAATCTTGAATCTATAAATTATAAAAATTTCTATTTATTTATACAGACTTTCTACTATCATATTTTTGGTTGCGAATCAATTGTTCAGGGGTTTAAATTATATTATTTTGTTGCCAATTTAATGATTCTCTTAGCACTTTATCTTTTATATTCATAAGTCACCTTTTGGGTTGAACATTCTTCTTTTTTGTCGGAAATGTAAATCTTCCGACAGTTTTTTTGGGAAATTTTTTTAAACTAAAATAGAATGTTAATATTCTTGGTAGCAAATAATTCTTCACAGTTGAAGATTATATAAAAATGTATCTATATAATTTTCGTTTTAAAATTTATCTTTCTTAATTGAAAATCGTATAATAGATCAAATTTCTGCTGGACCTTCTTCTAAGATATGTATAATATCTTTAGATTTTTTTTTTTGTAGAAACTTTTTGTGTGTAATATTTGCCTAATCCACCCCCCCCCCCCCCATTCCGAATTACCATACATACTTTCCTGGTGTCGACTTGAAAATAATTAAAAATTTAATACGCATATGTATAGTATGTATTAGGAGAACAGTTAAATTTTATAGGTATGTCAAAATGGACCTTCGAGTAAATAACATTAGCTTTGTACACTTTAAAGAGACTCGTTTCAAAATCTATATTTATTCGTCTCCATGCGTCATGCACGTAAAAGACGACAAACAATTGTATATCTCACCTACAATATAAATTTTGAGTTGATAAAAAATTGGATTATCTCTTAATTGAATCAATTAAATAAATTTAAAATTTATCCTAAAAAAAGTTTTTTTCTGAATTTAAATAAAAACTTCAGTTCACAATCACTCATTTTATTCCTTGAAAGATTTAGTACTATTAGTAGGGTTTTTAGCAATTCAACTTTTTTGGTAAAAACTTAATCTTAAAACTAATCACCATAGAGGCTTGGAAGTTCATCTTTTGGTCAATAAATCAACTATTTGGTTAGAAATCCATACAATTGTTAAAAACCATATATAGCTTCATATTCCGAGAGTCAGCCCCAATCTGGAATTTCTAACCAACAATTCAACAGTGCAATTTTTAGATAAATCAAATAAATTTTTAACAACAAAAAAACGATTTCTCAATAAAAAAGATAAATTTAAAACCAAAGGTGTTATTTTCAACAACAAAATAATGAAATTTTCAATCAAATACTAGAATTTTCAACACAGCGAGATGAATTCCCAACCATAAATATAATAGTAGACTTCGCAACCAAAATTAGTTGATTTTTCTTTTTGGGTTCCATTAATTTAGTTCGCATTCAAGCGAAATACCAGAAAACGGAGAGAAAGGGTATGTTTCTGAAAAACAAGTGAAAAGTTTGTAAAGTTACTTTCGCTGTCTTTCCCCCTCACACCATGTTATCAACCGTAGTTTTTGAAGTGATGCTTTTCTCCCGCCCCTCAAATTCGTAACGTAGTTTATAGATGGCCCCTAAGCAAGAATTTGCGACGGTTAACTCGTCATATTTCAGAAGTTTGATTATCCCAACTCGCTTCAACTAATTAAGTCATCTCAGAACATATATTACGTATAAAATGTAAATAAAGCTAAAATCAGAATTATATTTTTTGGTTGACCAATGATCGAACTTTTGAGAACGGCAAAAGAACCCAACACTAGAGAAAAATACAATGTCTATCGCGTAATGTGTCTGTTTGTTGAATATTTGAAAGTACACCACTTAAAACAACATGAATTTAAGAAAAAAATGATGCAACAAAACGGCACAAGAAGACCTTAAAATAAGTGTGTCCCTTAAAAAGCTTCAGCTTAAGGCTTGACGATTTTTGCGTTTGCGGGGAGGTTCCTGGGAATGAATACGCCCTTCTGCTGGCCTTGGCCTTCCGGGAGGCTCTCGAAAACCACTTAGGAGATATGGGAATAATAAAGAATCTGGTTCCTAAAATTACATTAGAGCTCCTAGACTAGGCCCAGAGGGAGGTACTAAGGAGTACAAGTTGGCCAAAAAAGAACTTGGCGAGGTTTTTAAGAAAAGCAAACGCTAGAACTGCGAAAAATTGCGCCAAGGAGTGGACAATGAACCTTGGGTTACAAAATTGTGACCAGGAAGCTCGGAGCCCTCTCAACGAGTGAATCAATGGATGCAGAAACCATGGGGAACATCGTTGAAGTGCTTTTTCCGACACACCCAATAAGAAAAAAGGATCATTAAGGAATCCCTCTAAAAGAGATACCACTCTTCGGCGAGGAGGAGTTAGTAACAATCGTGACCTCTCTCCAGAACAAGAAAGCGCCAGGACCTGACGGGAAACCAGCGGAAGTTCTAAAAGTCGTAGCACGCATCTGCCCACAGATGCTGCTCAACATGATGACCTGCTGCCTGAGAGCGGAAGTATTCCACAAACCGTGGAAAGTTCAAAGGCTCGTCCTGATCAACAAAGGGAAAGGAAATCCGAATTCTCCTTCCGCGTACAGACCACTGTGCATGCTGAATACCACCGGGAAACTCATGGAGAAGATGCTGAAGCCTCGCCTTCTAGCGGCCGTCCAAGCAGGGGGTGATCTCTCCGAGAGACAACATGGGTTCAGAAAAGGAAGGTCCGCGATACACGCGGTGCAAGAGGTAGTGCACATCATAGACCGAATACAGGAGGAAAGCCGATACACAAGAAAAATTGTTCTGCTGGCAACGCTGGATGTGCGTTATGCCTTTAACTCGGCCAGATGGGCAGAGATGGTTGAGGCACTGGAGGGTTTTAAAACTCGAGAGTACCTCATGAGTATGCTGAGAAGCTATCTTGCTGATAGAGTTTTGATATACCACACAACAAAAGGTCCAGGAAGGAAACAAATAACCACCGGAGCAGCTCAGGGATCAAATCTTGCCCCTGATCTCTGAAATGTGTCTTGCGACGACATTCTAAGGATAGGAATGCCTGAAGACACGTATCTAAATGGGTATGCATTAAACAGCTAGGTATCTGGATGGATAATAGGCTCTCCTTCGGTGAACAGATCAAGCAAGCAGCAAGCAAGGCAGCAGTAGTCACGACGGCACTAAGCAGGCTAACGGCCAACGTAAATGGCCCGAGACCCAGCAAGCGCCGACTGCTAATATCAGTGGCCTAGTCCATAATGCTTTACGGAGCTGAAATATGGGCAGAAGCACTAAACATGAAGGCAAACAGAAGACGCCTGGCAGCTGTTTAGCAGAAAGGCGCTCTCAGAATTGCGTGCTCCTATCGAACGGTATCAGAACTAGCGATTCTAGTGATTGCGTGGATGATGCCGATCAACCTACTTGCTCAGGAGAAAAAGGACGTGTTCCACAAGAGACCAGACGTGACCAGAGCAACAGAAAAAGACGAAGACAGAGCAGCCACTTTGGAACGATGGCAACAACGCTGGAGCAAAGATCACAGAGGAAGATGGACCCTAAGGTTGATCCCGCATGTGTACACATGGCTGGACCGAACACACGGAGAAACCAACTTCTACATGACGCAATTTCTCTCGGGTCACGGTTACTTCCGGAACTACCTCTTCAAGAGAAGGAAAGTCAGCAGTCAGGATTGTGAGTACTGCGAGGCGGATACCGACAGTGCAAACCAAACTTTCTTCCACTGTGATCGCTGGGCCGAACTCAGACACAGGCTAGAAAGCGTTATTGGAAGCATAACGACGGAGATGAGTAGGATGCGTCCAGTTGGGGAGAGGTTGTTCCAGGCAGATCTAATCATGCCCAATCAGGATGTTCGAAGGCCGACGAGCCCGTTGCATGACATAGTCGTGCTGCGGAGGACGACGCGTAACATCTTGGTTGACCCATAAGGCGAAGCAGTCCCAGAAGTATCACCGCTCATACTGAGGACGATGCGTGCATCCTGGTCGGGAAAACCAGCAGAAGACCCAGTAGGCAAAGAAATGGCACCCCCTGAAGTAATGCAAAATCGGTTCCGGGGGGAATCATGCCAATGAGAAAGGGTGGTGTTTTTTAGTGGGTTGTTGATGGTGTCACTATGATTATCAAATTAAGATCTTTATGTACATTTACATTTATTAAGATCTTTGTAGTGAGATCAGCAACCCACACTACCGAGGAGTGCGGACCCATCTCGGTGTGTTAAAAGAACATTTTTCACCAGCCCTCGTAAAAAAAAAAATCTTTCTAAGAAGATTTTTCTTTTTTTCATTTTCCAGAAAAAATGGAATAAATTTATTTTAAATCAATGCCTTCAGAAACATTAAAGATTACTTTTATAAATAATAAAGTAAAATTCCTAAAAATAATTTAAGGAGGTACGGTCGCGCCTACTATCTGCAAAAAGTTAGACTTAAGTCTATGTCGTAAAATAATACTGTTTCAGTGGTCTAAGTTTTAATAAACCTTAAATGTATACTATATAGCTTATTTACATCGAAGAAAGACAAAAATGAGTTAATTATGCCGGTATAATGTCTTATTAAATAATTTCTTGTCAGACCTAAGAGAAAATGTTTGGCTATAATTGTACACTACACATAGAGAAGTTCTGTATGCAGACGAATACACACTAAATCCTCAAGACCTCAGCGTAGACGCGGCAACGTCGCATTTTTAATGGTGTTTGTTTTGAAAGTTGTGCTCTTTGACTTGAAATGATAACCTGACATTTGTTAAAAATGACATATCGACAGTGTTGCCTGATGGCTACCACGTGCTTGTTTCATTTTTCGAATAATTCAAAATTCTCAAACTTTGCATACCTCTCATTCTCAAACTAAGAGGACAACGATTCTGAAATTTTTTTTAAATCTTCATGAAACGCCCTTCTAGCATATATTAGTTTTTGAAAAAAAACGGTAAGAATAGTTTACGAGTTAGAGTTAGAAATGTAACATTTTCCTATGCTTGGGATAGGCTTTACGTGTATAAGGGTTCAACTTTCCTCTTAATTATCTCAGCTCAGGAGAGGACAATATTTTTTTAATTTCGCAAACGTTTAGACAACATTCCAAAGAACCTACAGACAAAGTTTGAACAAATCCGTAAGAAAAGTGTGTTCGTGACCGTACCTCCTTAAATTTAATATGATTGTAGCTTTATATACACAGAATAATTATTTATATTTTTTAGTAATTACATTTCTATGCAAAATTTTAATGGAGAATTCATTTAGAAAGATGTAGTCTTTCGAATAAATAAGTGAGATAGAGGTGGTTCGGATGTCTCCTTCTTTTTTTCTCCTCCTTTTTCAGTTGTCATATATCTGTCTCTAATGGTCCGTCTGACAATGTTATTTGAAAACATATTTATCTTATTTAAAGTCTTTTTGTGAATTATTATTTTTCATAAATTAATTTTTGTATGGGTATTTGATTTTAAAACACGTTTTTTAAGAAAAATAATTATATAGTAGCAAATCAAAAAATTAAATTAAAAGCATATTGAATTAGACAAATATTTGCAATGAGCCTTGACACTGGACGTGAAGAAAGCCAGGTAAAATAGAAAAGTTAGTAGAATCTTCCTGGTTAAAAATTAACTGATAATTTAAACTGTTTTTTTGTTGAAAAAATTATTAGTTTTGATCCAAACT
Source organism: Andricus quercustozae (assembly GCA_932072015.1). Taxonomy (NCBI): domain Eukaryota; kingdom Metazoa; phylum Arthropoda; class Insecta; order Hymenoptera; family Cynipidae; genus Andricus; species Andricus quercustozae. The sequence continues at coordinate 4,189 of CAKNWU010095444.1, read as the reverse complement.
TATCTGTCTTTCAAAAAATGCAATACTTGTTCCAGAACAGATCAAATTTCTGCTAAACTTTCTTCTTACATAAGTGTTAATATCTTTCTATTTATTATTATTTTAGTGCAAACTTTTTATACGTAAGATCTTTCAATATGCCTTCCATTCCAAATTGCGTGATTTGCTGACAATCTCTTAGAAGTAAATAAAAATTTATTACACATGTATAATGTGTATTGAGAAAAAAACTGGATTTTACAGGTATGGCAAAATAGACCTTCGAATAATAAAGATTAGATTTGTACACATAAATTAGCCTCCTTTCAAATGACATCTTTATTTATTCTTCTCTAAGTTTCTCGATCGTAAAAGACGACAAACAGTTTTTTATCTTTCCTACTATATGAATTGCGCTATAACAAAAATAAAAAAATTCATATCATTATGCTTAAATTTCAAATTCCATTCCATTTAATATTTATTAATCAAGTTTGAAAAATAAACTCAGAATCATAACTAACAAAACTTTAAACATTTAAAAATTTATATTTATAAAGTGTGATTGTGTTTATGATAAATTTAAAACTTGGATAGCCACAATTTTTCATATACATATTTGCTAATTTAAAAATCTTGAGGAACATTTAAAGTTTTTCCTTCCATTTAAGACAAAAGTCGCTTCTACAGATTTAAATTCATTTCAAAATTTTAGGGGTTTTAAAATGATGACAGAGATATTCAATAGGTTTTGAATATTTTAAGGAATTTTACAGGATTTCAAAGGATTTGAAACATTTCAGAGTATTTTAGAAGATTCCTATGTATTTTGAGGTATTTTACGTGCTGCCAATGAATCTTAAGAAGCTTGAAGTAAGTGCAATGGATTTGTTAAGATTTCAAAGGATTTAAAAATATTTTCATGCGATTTTAAAGAAAATTTCTACAATTTCAAAAGATTCCACGGGATTTTTGAATGATTTTAAAGGACTTTATCAGATTTCCAATGGGCTCAGTGATTTTAAGGTGTTCAAAAGGTTCTCAAAGTATTATAAAAGAATGTCCAGAGTTTAATTCATCAACAAAATTATTCCTACAAACAAAATGTATTTGTAAACAAAATAATAAAAATGTTTTAAAGTGGACTTTTTAAAAATTTAAATTTTATAATTTTCAGAAAAACTTCTACCATTTTATCCTTTCGAAATGTTTTTGTATTATCTTTAGATCATTGGATTGATCAAAAACCCGCATTGCAACAGTCAGCTTTGTTGAACGCATATTGATTTTTTTCTATCTCTGTTTGCACTTTTATACATGATAGGGCGATTGATAAGAAAAAAAGATTTAATTTCTTTTTTCTACATATTGGAATGTTTAATTATTCTGGAGGCGTTTCAGCGTAATAAATCTAGCAAATACGGAAAAGTTCGACATGTGAGATCCGCAATCTTTCTCCTTCCACCCTAGTTATTTCACAGAATAAACGAAACGTGTAATTTACACGTTGAGAAATTTTGTACAATTAGCTGGCATTTATAAAGTCAATCTTTACAATCAAGTTTTGAATTCAGTTCGATTCTTCATTTCTTTGTCCGAAAAGATGAATATTAGTGCTGCTAGTCTTCTAATCGCATTCGCTGTATTCCTGCAAGAATCAAAATGCATGCTTCGTAAGTGAAATATAATATTATAATTACTATTTTTTTTAAATTCGTCTCCGAGTGCCGACAATTTCTCGGATTTTGTACTTTAAATTTACCTTACGAAAATTTACGAAAATTGTGAACAAAATTTGAAAATTAGAGTACCGAATGTTTAATGTATATTATCTTCAATCTAAGCCAACAATAATATGGAAATCTTCATGGGTTCCAAAAATATGAATAAAAATGTGTACCGCTTTGCTGGAAATTAAACTAGCCTCTTTAGAGGTAATTTTGTGATTAAAGATTGATTATTTTCGTTCAAAGTTCATCTCTTGGAACACAATTTAAAATATAAAGCTAAAAAATGTTATTTCTTTATTCAAAAATCAACTTTTTAGCTGAGAATTTAAGCATTCCATTTTTAGAATAAAATTTCTCTTTCTTAGTTGGAAATGCATCTATCCGGTTGAAAATTCATGCAATACTTGATTTATCAAAATTGTTATATGTTTAAGTTACTAGTGTAAATAAATTCGATAAATGTCTATTTTTTTCCACAAAATTAGGTAATGCTGGCATACGTCCTTACCTTGAGGTAACAATGCATGATGGCCAGAAGGTTAATGCTTATCTCCGCCCGATCGAAAATGTACCTGATTGGGTGAATTATATACCATTAGAGGAGTTTGAAACCTATGAAGTTTTTTTATTTACAAATTTGTTAAATAAGAAATATTTTGGTGAATTGAGATGCGAGAAACGGCGAAATCCCGTTGATCCGAAATCAGCTAAGGTAACAATAATTAAGGAGAAGCATTTGACCTTGAAGAATTTCATCGAATACAAGCACTGGGGAACTAATCGTTTCCTGTTTGGCCTTGATCGCTTATTTATAACAATACCCGGAACTACGCAAATCTTTGTGCAAACATTACATACAGAATGTTCAATTCGAGAGGCTCAACAATTTGAGGAAAGTCTGAATGAAATGCTCCGAAATATGCCAGAGACCTCGAGATCCGCGAGATCCTCGATATCTTCGAAATCCTCAGACTCCTCGGACTCTGAATAAGAAGGAGGCACAAATGAACAAATAAATTCATTGAGGACATTTATAAATTTGTTATTTCCAATAAAAATCTTACCACTTCCATTCGTAAACCTTGCACCTTTCCAAATGTCCCAATTTTATCGTTTTTAATTCTAATTTTCTAATTTCGTGTGTTTCTGGTACGGAAAATTATTTTTATATTCAATTGGGTAAATAAACTTATCAGTTAACAATAATAAAGTGATTTTTATTTTCCAAGGCCCTTCTTTCGCAAATCTTACTTAGATCTTATAAACTCGGAGAACTTTAATGTTTGTTTGAACCATTAATCTTTAATCTATAAATTATAAAAATTTCTATTTATTTATCGCAGGCTTTACAGTCATTCCCAGTTGCCTTCTGTTTCCCTTTTTTCGTTTTTTCACTTATCTCCAGACTTTCTACTATTATATTTTTGGTTGAGAATCAATCGTTTAGGGGTTTAAATTATATTATTCTGTCGCCAATTTAATATTCTTGGTGGCAAATAATTCTTCACATTTTAAAATTATAAAAAATTGTATCTATATAATTTTTCTTCTAAAATTTATCTTTCTCAATCGAAAATCCACAAATTTTCTTGAAAATTTAAGAATTTCGTTATAAATGCAATCCTTTTGGTAGAATAGATCAAATTTCTGCTGGACCTGCTTCTGATTTATAACATCTTTAGATTTTTGATTTTTTTTAGTAGAAACTTTTTGTGTGTAATATTTTCCGAATCCCCGCCCCCTCATTCCGAATTACGATACATAATTTGCTGGTGTCCACTTAAAAGTAATAAAAAATGTAATACACATATCTATGTATGCATTAGGAGCACAGATAAATTTTATAGGTTTTTCAAAATGGACCTTCGAGTAATTAACATTAGATTTGTATACTTTAACGACACTCGTTTCGAAATCTGTATTTATTCGTCTCCATGCGTCATAACCGTGAACGACGACAAACAATTTTATATCTTACCTACTATATAAATTGTTAGTTGCTAACAAAATTACGATATTTCTTTATTGAACAAATTAAATAAATTCAAAGTTGATCAAAAAAAAAAGTTTTTTTTCCGAATTTAATTTGAAACTTCAGTTCACAATGGCTCATCTTATTCCTTGAATTATTCTCTACTATTTGTAGGGTTTTTAGCAATTACAATTTTTGAGTAGAAACTTAATCTTAAAACTAATCACCATAGCTGCTTGGAATTTCATCTTACGGTCAATAACTCAACTATTTGCTTAGAAATCCATATGTTTGGTTAAAAACCATATATTGCTTCACATTCCGAGTGGCAGCCTTTGGAAAGAAATTCTGAAGCACTCGCAAAATTCGACGACAGAAAAATTTCTGAGGATACGGGGTCATCCATAAACTACGGTGCTTTTTTACGAAAACAGAGCAATGATGCAATTTTCAGATAGAAAAAATAAACTTTAACAACAAAACAACGATTTCTCAACAAAAAAGTTAA
>CAKNWU010095372.1:0-10754 GCA_932072015.1 Andricus quercustozae | reverse complement strand
ATCACTTCTGTTGAAAATTTAACTATTCTATTTTTAGACAAATAATCTTCTTATTTAAAAAATCATCGTTTGGATTGAATGTTGAACTCTTTTGTTGAAAATTCATTTTTTTATGATTCATAATTTTAATTGGAGCTATTCCAGTTTTGGTAGAAAATTTATCTTTTTATTCGAAAATTCAACTATTTGGTTGAAAATTCATCTATTTTCTTGGAATTGAAATATATTTTGACAAAAAATCTTGAGAATTTACAGGTTTTCATATTGAATTCAATACGGTATTTACATTAATTTTATTTAACAAAAGATGGTACCATAGTTTATGGACGGCTCCTAAAGAATTATTTTCTATTTTAATTAACACTTCGCACGTATTTTCTCCCTATTGCTTTTTCATTTTGATAATAAAGAGCGTAGCCTTCTTTTCCAATCCTCATTTCGCAGAAAAGCAGTTAAAACGAAATCAAGGTTTGCGAGTCACGTATTACCAATGTCGTAAATGAGATGAGCTTCCTTGCGTTTTAATATGTCACATATCGAAGAGTAGCTATCCTCAAATGAAAGTAGTTAAAGTTTTTAAAGTATTCTTTTAAAAGAAAAAATCAAGGGGTGTAATCAGAAAGTCAGACAGCCACAAAGGAATTTGAATAAAAAATTTCCGGTAGTTCATAACCATTAAGGCGTATCTTCTTCCTTCGCACCATCTCTTTATTCTGCGCTTTTTGCTTTCAGTAAATGTAAATAAAAGAACTATCAAACCGCAGCTGTGCTCTTGCAGAATCCAGACCAACTTTGAATAAAATTATTTCTTTGACCCATTTTTTAAACTTGAATTAATGAAAGGTTTTACGAATAAGTGAAGATTATTGCAAACGAGTTAATCAGTAAAAGTGGTTTCAACGGCGTTGAATAATTAGATCGGGAAGTCGGACAAAAAAGTTTGAAACCTTGTTCTTTGGCACCTGGGGCACTAAAAAGCGACCCGGAAACTTTCTAACGATATTCTCTAATTTTCCGACACGTCTCTCTTACATTTAAATTAAGTGCGTTTCCATTTAACTTTTCACGGTTTACGAAAGGCGGCTATTTTAACTTTAATGGCTCTTAAGCTTCTTCAAATCTACGAGTAAATGGGGTTTTGGAAATGCACTCTAAATAAAAAGTTATTGCTAAACCATAAATTCATATCTGAAATTGAGTGAGTATTATATCGCAGAGAGAGGAACGATTTTACGATCTCTTGTGATCCGTAGAAATGATAAGTACCTTCAGCATAGGATCTGAAAGACATAACATTAGTGAAGTAAATTCTAAATTTTGAATGCATTTTATTTTAAAAGCATTAAAACTCAAGATTACATTTAATATATAATGTACAAATACATTAGAAAATTTTTTAATTTCAGAATAAAACTTAACTTAATTATATAATAACTTTCTATTGTGGCTTCATTTTGCCCGGAAAAAGCTTTTGATGTTTGATCCATCCTAATTTAGAAAAATATCGTAAAAATCCTGCAAGAGAAAAATCTGATCCAATATTCTACCTTATAACGAAATTGAGCTTTAACTCCTTAAGACCTTCGGAGAATTATTAAAATAGACGGATATTGCAAAGTAAAAGCTACTTCTTGATACTAACACCAAGATTTTTTTAAATGCGTGTACCTCCGCCTTTGAAATAAAATTAACATTGACAGATTCACTTCTTCGTAAGAAAAAAATCTAAAATTTGAAAAAGCCGCTAATGCTAGACAATTACTCTTGTTCAGAAATTTTTACTGTTTCTAGAAAGATTCATGGTTGTTCAGAACCTATCCCAAAATATATTTTGTACGAGTGGTCTTTTTTAATGAGTGCGAGAAGGGAAGGGGGGTAGGTACCGGGTGGCTTGCTCGAAGCTTTTATTAGCCTATGTCTCTTAGTTCGATTTTAAATTCTCATTACTTCTACAGTCATAATGCATCAAAATTGATTAAACTGTGATTTGTTTGAAAATGCGAAATAATTAGCTAATTTAAAGGCCTTCTAACCCGTAAGAATGGTTGCTCAGTACACAAATTAAGAGCTCGTTGGCCTGTGATGCCGCATGTCGATTAATGATTATGCCTGTGAAAATGGCACGCGCAAATCTTTGCCTAAACCGATGCGGAATTAATTGAAATAGAAGCAAGCATCGTGAAGAATTACAATGACTGGCATGCATTATGCATTGACTTAAAACCCGGTCACTTAAGCGATAGAATATTCAGGAGGTAATATATTTACCCACTTTATACTCTTATCCAGTCTTTGCGAAATCCATGCCTTGGTTTATCTTCTTAACTTTGTTCTTACTCAGATTTCATACTCGTTGCAAATTAATAGCACTGAGAATTGAAATATTTAAATCTGCAAACCCTTCATGGGAACTATAAAAAAAACTATGACCACTTGCAAGATTAATTTTGAAGGTCTCCGCAATAAAATCTTATTATTCACAACACATTGTTCTTAGTAAAATATTGAAAATTACCCTTAAAAAATCCAGATAGATATATTTCTGAATTAAAAAATCTGTCATTAAAACAGTAATGGAATGAAAGTTACTGAAATGGGTTTCAACAATAATAATTCTTGAATTATGTTATAAGTGCTTCTGCACCAGGAAGTTAAAACCAGTTTTTTATCAGGGGCCCTCAATTCATGTAGGATGCACTTACAATTTATAGAAAAGTAGAAAATAAGTACACAATATTGCTATAAAGCCTAATTTTATTGATTTATTTATGTATTAATTATTGCAAAACTTACAATCTTTTTAGAGATTTAGTTTTGATTCTGCTTTATTTTCTTGCATTTTTCATCGACATTCTATCTTTCTCATCTCCAACTGAGGGAAGAATATGTCCACTCGGTTGAAAAATGTGATGCCATATGATACCCCTCATGCATTCATCTACGTAAGCAAGCCTATAAGTTAAGAACCAGAAATACACATTTATTTCCGTTTCTTCAGGTTTTTTTTTTAAATTTTTTTCTCACAATATTAGGTTTTTCCAGAGACATTTTCTTACATCTACTTAGCTAATATTAATTTCTCGACAGAAAAATTGCAATACAGCCAGGGAATTTAGTTTCCCTCCGAATTTTCCCCCGAGGAAAGCGTGAGATACTTCCTTGTTCCAAGAAGTTGAAACCTAGTAAACAGAGGAAGCGTTGCGAGTTTCAGGGTTGAGCTTCCGGGCGAGTATTACGTGGATAAAGAATCCTGAGCGTGCCACTGAGTTAGTGAAAGAATAAAAGCAAGAAGTAAGAAATATGCAGAGAAAAACTTTCTATAAACTCGAGAAGTGCCCATCGAATTTTGAACCTTCAGAAAATTATACGCCTTTGCTTCTTCTCTGGCATTTTGCTTACTTCTGAAAAGTACATGAATTTGAAAAGTACATTATTAAAGATATTTTTAAATTTGCGAAATTATTACGTTACAGTAGAAACGGAAAATTTTATGAAAGTTCTTGAGTTTAAATAATTTTTAACTGCCTTTTTGGAATTTTTCATAAAGTTACAAAACTTAATATAAGTTTTGTAAATTTACATTAAATTACAAAAAATGTTACGTAATTCACTGTTACATGTAAAGAAATAAAGCTTTTGTCACTCGAAACGTAAAATTATTTTTTTAGAAGTTTTGGAATTTACAGATACAAAAGTCCGACTATTCAAAAATTTGTATTCAGCACCTCCGTTTCACGATATTACAAATTTTTTCATGAACATATTTTCTTAGATGCTTTTTCTATTTCCGAAATAGTAACTAATCTTTATTATGACGTGAATAATCTTTTTTTTTAAGTCGATAAAAATCTAAAATTCACTTAAAAAGAGGTAATAAAGGTCAAACACTTTGGGTTTTAAAATATATGCCGCTGCTATTTTGTTGGTTGGTACAACTAGTTTTCGTTGAATGCACACTTTTCAGCAAAAAGTTGAACATATCAAACCTGAAATTTCTTCATCTTGAATCAAAGAAAAATGTTTTCTTTTCATATCAACATTCCGTTAATATGGCGTTCAAAACGTTCCAAACTATTTAGGTGAAAATTAGGCAAAATTTCAAACCTAACATAATTATATAATAATTTGTTATTGCTTCATTTCGACCTGAAAGGATTTTTTATTCTCTATCCACCCTTGTTTATAAAAATATCGTAAGAACTCAAGGCGAAAGAATCCCTTACAATATTTTGCCTTGTAACTTGTTGCTATTTAGATAGATTTGAAACTTGGCAATATCTCTAGGCGTTTTTCTCATTTTAACAAAAAGATTATATTTTAATCAATTACATTGTTATAAAACATTGTGCCGTTAATATGAGTGAATGTATTAGTCTGAAACAAATTTCAAAGACATTAGCAGATTCCTTACTAAAATATCTCCAAGTTTGTTTGCAATAAACAAATTATTTAAACTATTACAATGTTACTAACACTATTCTAGCTTTTTAATATTTATAGACAAAAATATAAACAAACCATGTACCAAAAGAAGTTTAATCTCATTATGCAACTTCCCAGAACCCTCACTAGTCAATAATTAATAAGCTGACTATTGTTTTTATACCCTTCATGTTCCCTCTTTGCTACAACACGATGTAGCATATATGTAGATATGCTCCATCCTGTAGTAGCAAAGAGGGAACATGAAGGGAATAAAATAAATAGTTTATTAATCATTGACTAGTGAGGGTTCTGGAAAGTTGCAAAATAATTTTAGTTTCAAACCTATATGCATAGTTAAATTCTGGGTCGTTTAATTCTTTAAGAACTTCAGAGAATTATTGAAACAGAGGGATATTAAAAAGCAAGAGCTGCTTCTTGATACTAACACCGAGATTTTGTAAATAATACGTCAACCTACGCATGAAAAATATACTTTTAAACCCTACATGTGTCTTATTAACATTAAAAAAGTTAAATGAATCTTTTGAATATTTAATTACAAATAACGAGTGGAAGGGCTGGAAAGCGCGAGTGGAGATTTCCAATGATCACCTTCCACCTTTTCAGTTCACCAATGAAAGTTTGACTCTTCCATTGTTTTCCCCAGATTTCTTACGTAATTCATGTGAGAACAAATTAGCTTGAAGAATTATCTTTTTCATAACAAAAAAAATTACAAAATTACAAAAACTGGCGATACTAGATGACAAGTACTCTCATTTGGAATTTTTTACTATTTTTCGAAAGGTTCATGGTTCTTGGGAAATTATCGTAAATGATATTAACCCTTTCGCTGAAAAGGGGGGGCTGTGAGACCCAGACGAAATTTACTAAGTTAGTTACTCGGAAAATAGAAACGGGCTCAAGCTCAATCCCCACCCTAAAAAATTGTATGCAGGGAGAGAATATAAGGGCCAAGTTACCACGGTTCAGTATCAATTTAGCAAGCACAGTGAACAGTTGAACCTCGTATCGGGTCTCAGAGACCCCCCTTTGCAGTGATTGTATACTTTTTCAGCAAGTATGTAAAAAAAAAAATTTCATAGTTTTTGAGTTATTTTGACCCTACTTTACTCTATATAAAGTTTCATGTGATTTTATAATATTTAAAATATTTTTTGGTAGCGTTCGAAATTGTACAGCGTAGCGCAGAGGAAATGGATCGGTCTCTTCGTCTAATATAAGGCTAAAGGCCACTTGTTTGTATGAATAAATGTGCAATCGACTATTTTCCGCTAAAATGATGCATAAAAATCAAGCATTTCTTGCAATAGCATATTTATATCAAGCAATAGCATATTTCTCTTTACTTTATCTTTAATTTTGCACCTTCAGCTTTAATTTCATGGCTTATTATTAACATTTCATTAATTTGATGCAAAGTTGTAATTGTATAAACAATATCCTACATATTCCCTATTTTTACTAATTTATGTACAATAATATTTCCCTGCAATTTTTTTTTTCTATTAGTGTTCGACTGATTTATAAAGTAGAATGTTGAATGATGTAAAAATTTTGCCAGATTTTCTTCATCACTTTAACAAATAAAAAAAACCCTTGGGTCTCACAGACCTCCCTTTGCAGCGTGAAGATGCCAAAAAAACCTTTGCAGCGTGAGGGTTAAAATCGGACTGTTTACTGGTCATCGAAGTGCCCGCGCCCTTCGACTAGGGTGCGAAGGGAAAGGGTAGTAGGCGTGTAGCCTTCGTGGTGGCTTGCTCGAAGCTTCTCGTTTCTACTGTAGATCTAATCCAGCAACAATGATTAAATTATAAAAAAGTTGGCGCGTGAAGTCGTTCATCAAGTAATGATTATTCCGGTGAAAACGGCACGCGCAAGGCTTTGCCTAAAACGACGCGGCATTAATTGAAATAGAATCAAGCATCGCGAAGAAGTAAGATGACTGGCATGCATTATGCATTGCCTTAAGACCCGGTCACTTAAGCAGTAGAATATTCAGAAGGTAATATCTTCACCCACTTTATACCATTACCAAGTCTCTGCTAAATCGATGCCTTGGTTCTTCTCCTTACATTTTTTGTCTCTCGGAATTAATACTCGGTGCGAGTTAATGACTGATTTTTAATAAGAGATCATTAAAATTCAGAGATATTTTTCAATAAATAGCAGTATAAATTATCTGAAAATGTTTATAATTTAACAATTAGTATTGAAACATTTAAATCTTAAGACCCGTTATTGGAACTGTCAACAAAATTGTCACCCATTGCAATGTCAATGCTGAAGATCTCTCCATTTTTTCTGCTGAACTATATTAATTTACAATTATTTTTATTCGCAATGGAAACTAATTATTGAAAACAAATTTTCCCTGTATAACAATTAAAACTGCAGTTAAAAAGTATAGTTAGATATTTCCTAAGAAATGAATATGTCATTAAGAGAATACTGGCATAAAATCGTACTAAAATTGTTTTCAATAATAATAATAATTGAACGGTTGGGTGCATACTTCTTTGTTCTGAAGTCAATTGCCTCTCGTTTGTTTTTCACATAACTTTATGAAGAACAAATGAGAATCAAGCGAATGTTACTGACACGGTTCTTATTGCACCCAGTGAAGGGGTTCAATTTTTAGTTTATGTTCTAAGTGGACTTAATTAAAATTCTCAGAGAATATACTTAAAATTTCTTGAAAAGTAGAAAATACAGTATTGCTTAACAGCCTAATGTTATTGATTTATTTATGAATTCATTTTTGCAAACATCAGATTATTTTGAGAGATTTAATTTTGATCAGTTTTAGAACAAAAATTACTGTCAAATGGATTTTGATGCACTTTTACTTACTTACTTCCAACTTTATTTTCTTGCATTTTGCATAAAAATCTCTATTTCTCATCTGCCTTTATGTAAATAAAACTTTCATTACTCGAAGCGTAATATTTTATTGTTAAACGTATCGAAATTTCCAGATACAAAAATTTGCACAAATTATGAGTGTTCTATTATGTAGCTGACATTTTCATACATGTGTAATTTATCATTCGAAAATGTGAAAGGACCCCGTACGAAATGTATAGAAAAGGTGTTTCGGTCGGAGTTCGGTCAAACTTTGGTTTCCTAATGCTTCAAGTGCTGCTTTTTGAAAGTCGTAATGAGAAATTTTCACCAAAAGGCTCTCCTATACTTTTTGTGCGATGTTCGTTTCGTAAAATGACTTCATTTACAATTCGTGGAAGCAATCACATTGTACTTAATTTCAGTGAACAAAAATATGTTGCGTTATATTATTCTGGACCACCAGAAAAATTCCTTCCGCTATTCCAAAATTTTTGTTCAGCACCTCCGATTCAGGACATTATTAACATGGTTCTTTCAAATCTGTAATAGTTATTAATATTCACTATAACGTAAAAAATCTTATCTTTTTACAAATCTGATAGGTCACTGGAAAAATAAATAGTTACTTGCATTTGTACTAAAAAAAATCGGTTAGTACCACCAACAAGAAAAATGGTTATGCCAACCAACAAATGTAGCAGCGGTAAGCCAAGGTACATATACTGTTAGAAATTTCCTGAAATTTCAGTCAGTATTCAATGACTTATGTCACTGAAATTTCATAAATTTGTCTTTGAAAATTAATTTGAGACCATATTCATTAATTTTCAGTGACACGAAACTTAATTTTGAAGCAAAAGTTATTAAAATTTCATAAGATTGACTCTGAAACCTATTTCAATTGCGTGTGCATAAAACATTACTAGTGGCTGAATAAATTTGACTGTGGTTTACGAAAATTGTATAAACATGCATTGAAAATGAAGTAACAGTTTTTATTAAATTTAATCAATCTAAATGAAAATATAAAGAAAATTAAAAATAATTCATGAAATTAAATTTAGAAGCTTTGTATGTGATATATTTTTCTATCGATTAATAAATTTTTGGCAATTACATGTACAAAATTGGTTTTACTTTGTCATTTCGAAAGAAGTAATTTCAGAGAAGTGTTCTTAAAAAATGTTCACTATTTACATTGAATATCCATAGGATATTCATGAACATTTACAAAAAATTCAATGCACTATCTCTTAAAATATTTTCAAAACTTACGTTGAAATTTTAATAAGGCTATTTAAATTTCAGTGTTGCATGAAATTTCAATGAGTTTTTCACTAACCGTAGTGTAAAAATATTTACTAACATTTTCATGAAATTTCATGAACTTACTTCTAAAACAGTGTAGTTGGACTTACAACCTATTTTTCTCACAATCAATATTATAAAAAAATGGTGTAATATTATATTTTTAATGTTCATAAATTTGTCAAATTGTATGCCCTGCAATGTATTTTTTAAATTTAAATCAATTTTATTTTGAAAGCGTTCGTGATTGATGCATACAACAAAAAGGACCTCCTTTGCAACGTTTGAGGCATTCAAATCTTGAGATACTCATTGGCACATTATTTCTATCATACTTTACGCAAATTTCGGAATCTGGAGTGCTCTAAAAACATATTTATATATCTATATAATTTTCAAAAAATGTCAATTAACCACCGCAGGGTCCCACTGGAAGCAACTGCCATCTGTGAAAATGACACCGGCTCCCAGAAGAACCGCGTTAATTCACACATATGGCCATGTCTTAGGACCGTGAGATCGGTGGCCACAGAACACGACGGAATCACAACAAATAATAATAATATATCGCGCAGTGCCACCCACAACAGGCCTCTCTCGGATGGAGGTCGTATTTCAGTTTGGAGTGGCAATAGGACCGAACCGAGGCGACGACCAGGCAATGGCCCCGGACAAATCAACAAGTTTTCGTGAAATTAGTTCACTTCTACGCACCAACATCTAGCTCGTATATTTACTACTTTCTTAAACGGAGAACAACCCATCCCGCGGTGGGGTCCTTACAGAAGGACGCTCGGTATTGAGCCCTAATACCGCAGATTTGTCATGTCCAAACAACTACAGGCCCATAGCTTGTTTAAACACCAACTACAAGCTATTCACTGGCATCCTCAAAGAGAGGATATTATCATCTATCGAGCCGGTATGGAGTGCAATAGTTGTACAACATGGATGCAAGAGAGGGCTGGCAGGTTGCAGGAAGAACCTGTTAATAGACAGGTGTATTACCCAGGGCTCGATCAGTTATTGACGCAATCTGTTCATGGCTTGCATTGACTATCGTAAGGCATTCGATAACACGAACCATGAGCTACTTATTAGGCTCCTTGAGTGCCTGGAGACGCATCCAAAAATAGTGAAATGCATAAAAGAGCTTATGTTCTTGTGGCGGACAAGATATGTCATAACATCTGACAAAAGACAAAAGACTACAAGCTATATCACATATGAGAGGGGGGTCTTCCAAGGAGACTCTCTAAGTCCAATACTTTTCTGCATCCCCCTCTTGCCTCTATCTATTGTGCTCCGAGGCAAAAGCTCTGGATACCTATGTGGTCCGCCGAACAGAAGAGAATGTAAGGTCAACCACCTTCTATACATGGGCGACCTTAAACTCTTTGCTTCCTTAAAAGAGGACTGTAAAATACTTGTGAAGGCGGTAAATAGGTACTCTAAAACGATTGGCATCAGCTTCGGACTGAACAGGTGTGCCTGCGTCCACCTACACCATGGAAGACTAGAAACTGCATCATCGCGTGACGATCAAGATGTTCAACTCATAGGCGGAAATAACATTAAGGAGAGGTATCAAGACCTTAAAAGGGAACTGCGAAGACTGTACCCGAAATATTTGGTGCAAGTAATTGTCCTTGTGATAGGTGCTCTCGGAGGTGCAAAACTATCACTGGTTCGTAACCTTAAAGCCATATCCGCGTGCCAAAAATATGCCAAGGCACTTGCGAAATGGATGCAGAAAGCTGTCATCCTTGGGTCGCTTCGTGTCCTCAAAACACACGAGGGTTCAGCCGGCCTGTCCTTGTGATTTCATCGTGTCATGTGACCAGCCATATCACGGTTGTCAGACGTGGCCATGAGTGTGATTTACCGCGGTCCTACTGGGAGCGGGTGTCATTTTTAGATGGCAGTTGCTCCCAGTGAGACCCTGCGGTTGTTGTTTAAACTTATTTTTTAATTATATATAAGTTCACTATTTTTGGAAAAACCAATCGTTTTTCAATATAAAAAAGACCGTATAAAATTTTGTTTGCTTACTTGGCAGAAACCGCACAACTCAGAATCAGCTATAGCAACTTCAAAGGATGTCAAAAATAAAATTGTGATGGCTTAAAAAATAAAGGGACATTTATTTATTT
>CAKNWU010095194.1:0-11526 GCA_932072015.1 Andricus quercustozae | reverse complement strand
AAAATTTTTCATTTTTTCCGAATTTTTTATTGAAAAAAAAATATTATTAAAAAACGTTGAAAGTTTGTCCCTCGATTGTATTTCATTTTTCCAGCCGTACAATGAATTTAATGAATTAAATAAATTAAACAAATTAAAAAAATTAAATAAATTAAATAAATTTAGAAAATTAAGTAAATTAAATATTTGAAACAAATGAAATAAATGAAATAAAATAAGTAAACTGAATAAATTCCAATGCAATATTATTATCATTAAAAACAGACATCACTTTATTTTTTAAACATTTTCCAAAATTATGGTTTATTTAAATAAAGAAAAAAATTATTTAACACATATCATAATTAGGGAAATTATCCCAAACACAAAAATCATGAGTCTGATTTTCAATCATTTTCGTGGTATATTTCTAGAAATATTATTCTGGAAAAATAATGCCAAATGAAAATCTCTAACTATTAAAAAAAACAATAACTGCCAATTGCTTATGGACGCGCAAAATTAAAAAAAAAAATTTTTTGAAAATGTTGTTCTCATAACTCTTATAGATATCCTAAATGATGATCCCAACAATTTTTTATCCATTTTTGTCTACGAATAAAAAATTTATTCATAAAAGATCATTTTCCGATCGAAATCTTCAAGTGATCAAATTTGTACATTTGACTTATATTTTCAAAAATCGAAGAGCGTTTTCATTTTGTAAGAAACGTAATTTTTTGGACCACTCCTGTCTTATAGGGTTCCAAAATATTTCCATATTTGAAAAATTGGGGTTTCCAAGTTTTTAGCGCTAATTGTTATTTTTTTTTTGTGCGGTCTTTTTTTATTATTTATTTTGGGTTTTATGTTCTTATTAGAATACGGTTATTGAAACGATAATTTAAACATGAAAAATAAAAGAGCATAATAAAAAACGCGATTGTTTAACATTTTTGACTATAGTAAACATTAATATTGTGAAATTTGTAAATGCGTTACTAAATCTCTTCCTGAATTGCGTATTTACAAATTGAAGCCTCGGCCAAGATAATTTTGTATCAACCAAAATATGTTTTTCTGAAATTTTTGTTTGAATTGTGAGCATGTGTTAACATACTTTTTTATATGACACTGTAGTTTTTTCAATAACATTTATACTGCGATCTATAACAGGCAGACCTTGGACAAAAATCTCTTCTCATGCTTGATCACTGGGGCGATCCAAAAATGTATTCGAATTTTTTTTTTCTAATTTTTATGGATATCGCTAGGCAATTTTTTTATTTTTTTTTTTAATGATTTTCAGAGATGGCCCAACAGACTGGAAAAAAATGACTTTTTTGGTTCAAAATAACGTACAGCCCACAAATATTCACCGATTTGGAAAAAAAATTTGAAAAAAAAGCTGATAAGATTTCTAAGAGAGTTGTCGAGCCTGATTTTTAAATTAGGCTTTCCATTTTTTTATAAATAAACAAATACGACAAAAAAATAGCCATTTTTTCTATTTGACGTTCCCAGTGCTCGGCAATAACAGAAAATTTGTTGAAATTGTCCAAGTTTCATGGAGTAATATTAGATAAAAAATTAACAATATTATATAATAAACAAAAAAAATTTTTGTAAACAAATTATTTGTTGAAAGAATGTTTTCTACGATTTTCCATAATTTTACGTTTTTTAAAGTTATATGCCAAGACATTTGGATAAAAACAATACAATAATGAAGAACTTTCTTCTTGAGATTATTATTGTTCATATTATAAACAAATTTAATAAACAAATGCATTATTCGGGCATCTGTGGGCAAAAAAACTCGATTTTTTCGATGTCAGTCTTTTTAATTGGGAACTTCATAATAGATTCAGTAAAATTCGTAATTTGTTGATAAATTTTATATTTTTTTAAAAACAAATCTCATAAATAAATGCATTATTACGGCATCTGTCGATGGCAAAATAGTTTTTTTTTCGATGTCCGTCTTTTTAATTGGGAACTTAATGAGAAATTGCAGCAACATTCATAATTAGTTGATAAATTTGTTTATTAAATTTGTTTTTAAAAAAAATCATAAAATTGACCAAAAAATTATAAATTTTGCTGAAATTATTATAAAGTTCATAATCAAAAAAGATTGCATCGAAAAAAACGATTTTTTCTTTTGAAAAATGCCTGATAGTTGCATTTGTTTACAAAATTTTAAAAATTATTAACTAATTATGCATGTTGCTGAAATTGTCATGAAGTTCCCAACTGAAAGGACTGGTATTGCAATAAACGAATTTTTATGTCGAGAAATACCCAAATAGTGGATTTGTTTTTTAAATTTGTTTAGAAAAATCATAAGATTAACCAACAAATTATGAATTTCGCTAAAATTATCATAAATTTTCTAATTCCCAAAATTAACATACACAAAAAAAAAGAATTTTTATGTCGAAAAATCCCTGATAATTGCATTTGTTTATTAAATTTGTTTCTAATATTAACAATAATAATTTCAAGAAGAAATTTCTTTATCATTATATTGTTTTTATCCAGATTTCTTTAAATATAACTTAAAAAAACGTAAAGCTGTGGAAAATCGTAGGAAACATTCTTTCAACAAATACTTTGTTTATAAATTTTTTTTTTGTTTACTATAGAATATTGGAACATCTTTATCTAATGTTATTCTATGAAACTTAGGCGATTTCAACAATTTTTCTGTTATTGACGAGCACCGGAAACGTCAAATAGTTAAAATGGCGATTTTTTCGACATATCTGTTTATTTATAAAAAAAAAATGAAATTCTGATTTAAAAATTAAGCTAGACAACTCTCTTATAAATCTTATCAGCTTTTTTTATAATTTTTATTGTAAAAATTTGTCAATATTTATGGGCTGTACTTTATTTTTAACCAAAAAAGTAATTTTTTCCCACTGTTCAAAATCTTATTCAAAACTGATTCAAAATCGTCCAATTTTAGGTAAATCGAGTTTAAACTTAACATTTATCTTCACAATTAGCCACAGAATACGAATTCTGAATAAAATTTACAGAATCCTCTTTTTTCTTATGGGAAATTCAAAATAAAAAAATTGGATTTATTTTTTTGTGGATTCGGACCAATTTCCGGGCGATATGCATAATATTCGAAAAAAAATAATTTTGGGCAACCCTATTGCTTACACTAAATAAAGTAGCAAAATTTTTTAAAAATCGTTTTTTTGTGTTTTGTTAGAAATCAAAGAAGATGAAAGAAAAACTCGAAAGAGTACATTTGTTTTTGAAAAAAGTTATATTAAACAAAATTTTTATTTGTTTGCCACTTTATTTAAGGTCGTTGTCGTGCCAAAATCAGATCTCTCGAAAAATATTTTTTTCTACGTTTTTAAAAATTGAAATGATATTATCAGTCATTTCTTATGACTGAAAAAAAGTACTTGTTATGAAAAAGTTTAAAACTTACAAAAAGTAATTGTTTTAACAAATTACCAATTTTTAAAAAATGGTGGAATTTTAACAAATCACGGTTCATTTTTCTCGGCGAATATATTCCCTGCAACTCTACATTTTCCAATTTTGAAAATAAGTCGATAATCTTCAAAAACAGTTATTTGCTTGAATTTTTTTTTTATTCGTAAAAATTTTTTTTTTTAATTTCAAACATAGAAAAATTTAGTTTTTAAATTTGAAACGATAGATTTTCAAAGATTTCTAGGAACTTTCAAATGCCAGCAATTCAAAAATATTTGAAAGATTTTAAAGTGTTTTAAAGATTTTAAACAATTTTAAAGATTTTAGGATATTTTAAAAGATTCCACAGAATTTCAATAGATTTCAAGAAATTACAAATGATTTAAAAGCTTTCAGGGTATTTTTTAAGATTCCAATAAATTTCCACAAATTTTTAATTTTTCGAAATATTTTAGTGTATTTTGAAAGATTCAAGCAATTTTCAGGATAAGAAAAAAATTCAAGGAGTTTCAAGAAATATCAGATTTCATATAATTTCAAGGAATTTTGCAATATTTTTATAAAATTTCAAAAAAATTATCCACAAGAATTGAGAGATTTAAAAAAAATGATTTGGAGAGATGTTCAATATTTCAACACTAAAGATTTTAAATAATTATAAAGATTTTAAAATGTTTAAAAAGTTTTCAAAGATTTTTAATAAATTTATCAACAAGTTTTGGAACTTTAATTAAAATATTACAAAATTTCATAAAATCCCGTGAAATTAAATGGAATCTGATTATATTTCTTAAAATTCCTTAGAATTTTTTAATCTCTTGAAACTTTATTGGAATCTTTAAAAATAGCCTAAAATCTTTTAAATCTTTTGAAATGTCTTGAAATTTATTAAAATTATTTAAAAACTTTTTAAACATTCTAAAATCTTTACAATTATTTAAAATCTTTGGCCTTGAAATATTGAAAATCTCTCGAAATCATTTTTTTTTTAAATCTCTCAATTCTTGTAGATGCATTTTTTGAAACTTTATCAAAATATTACAAAATTGCTTGAAATTCCTTGAATTTTTATCTTATCCTGAAAATTCCTTGGAATCCTTCAAAATACATTAAAATATTTCGAAAAATTATAAATATTTTTAGATCGCTTAAAAGTTTTTTTTTAACCCTTGAGTGTTCCTTGGAATCTCTAAAAATTGCTTAAAATCCTTGAAACTTTTGAATCATTTGTAATTTCTTAAAATCAATTGAAATTTTTTGGAATCTTTTAAAATATCCGAAAATCTTTAAAATTATTTAAAATCTTGAAAACTCTTTAAAATGTTTTAAACATTTTTGAATTGTTGGCCTTAAAACATTGGAAATATTTAAAAATTGTTGAAATCCCTTGAAAGTTTTTTAAGCATTTGAAAGTTCCTAGGAATCTTTAAAAATCTATCGTTTCAAATTCAAAAAGTACATTTTTCTATGTCTGAGATAGTTTTGAAAATAGTTTTAAAAAAATGATTTTCAAGCAAATAACTGTATTTGAAGATAATGGACTTATTTCCAAAATTGGAAAAGGTAGAGTTGCGGGGAATATTTTTGCGGAGAAAAATAAACAATGATTTGTTAAACTTCCACCATTTTTTAAAAATTGGTAATTTCTTAAAATAATTACTTTTTGTAAGTTTTCAACTTTTTCATAACAAGCAATTTTTTTCTGTCACTTTTTGGCACGACAACGACCTTAAATAAAGTTAAAAAAAAAAAAATTCTGTTTAATATAACTTTTTTCAAAAAAAAAATGTACTCTTTCGACTCTTTCTTGTATCTTGTTTGGTTTCTAAAAAAACGTAAAATAGCGATTTTTATAAAATTTTGCTACTTATTTAGCGTTAGCAATAGGCTGGTCCAAAATTATTTTTTTTTCGAATTTTATGCATATCGCCCGGAAATTGGTTCGAATCCACACAAAAATAAATCCAATTTTTTTATTTTGAATTTCCCATAAGAAAAAAAGGATTTTGTAAATTTGACTGAATATGCGTATTCTGTGGCTAATTGTGAAGAGAAATGTTGAATTTAAACTCGATTGACCTAAAATTGACGATTTTTAATCAGTTTTGAATCCGATTTTGAACAGTAGGAAAAAATTTATTTTTTGGTTAAAAATAAACGTTTCCGGTGCTCGTCAATAACAGGAAAATTGTTGAAATCGCGTAAGTTTCATAGAGTAACATTAGTTAAAGAGGTTCCAATATTCTATAGTAAACAAAAAAATTTTGTATAAACAAATTATTTTTTGAAAGAATGTTTCCTACTATTTTCCACAATTTTACGTTTTTTAAAGTTATATCAAAAGAAATCTGGATAAAAACAATATAATGATGAAGAAATTTCTTCTTGAAATTATTATTGTTAATATTAGAAACAAATTAAATAAACAAATGGAATAATCAGGGATTTTTCGACATAAAAATTCGTTTTTTTTTGTATGTCAATTTTAGTAATTAGGAACTTTATGATAATTTTAGCCAAATACATAATTTGTTGATTAATCTTATGATTTTTTCAAACAAATTTAATAAACAAATCCATTATTCGGGCATTTATCGACATACAAATTCGTTCCTTTCAATGCCAGTTCTTTCAATTGGGAAATTCATGACAATTTCAGCAACATGCATAATTAGTTGATAAATTATATGATTTTTCAAAGAAATTTAATAAACAAATGCAATTATTATGCATTTTTCGACAGAAAACACGTTTCTGTGGATGTCAACTTTTTTGATTAGGAACTTTATAATAATTTCAGCAAAATTTATAATTTTTTGGTCAATGTTATGATTTAAAAAAAAAAATTTAATAAACAAATTTATCAACTAATTATGAATGTTGCTGCATTTATCATTAAGTTCCCAATTAAAAAGACTGACATCAAAAAACAACAATTGTTCCATCGACAGATGCCGGAATAATGCATTTATTTATTAAATTTTGTTTTAAAAAAATATAAAATTTATCAAACAATTACGAATTTTACTAAATGTATTATGAAGTTCCCAATTAAAAAGACTGACTTCGAAAAAAACGAGTTTTTCCGTCTACAGATGCCCGAATAATGCATTTGTTTATTAAATTTATTTAAAAAAATCATAGGATTAATCAACAAATTATGAATGTTGATAAAAATATTATAAAGTTCCAAATTTTTTAAAAATTGACATCGAAAACAGCGAAAATTTCTGTCGAAAAATGCCTGAGTAATGCATTTGTTTATGAATTTTTTTTATAATATAAACAATAATAAGCTTAAGAAGAAATTCCTTCATTGTTATATTCTTTTTATCCAAATGTGTTGCCATATAACTTAAAAAAACGTAAAATTATGGAAAATCGTAGAAAACATTCTTTCAACAAATAATTTGTTTATTATATAACTAGCATCATCAATCGCGCACTATGCGCGCGTGTCGTTTATCACTTTAAGGGAAAAATAATTTTTTTATAAAAATAATAAAAGTTTCAATAACTATTTAGAAATTAGAGAAGATAAAGGAAACTTTTAGAAGTTTGGAAGGAATTTACAAATATTTTATAAATTTTCAGAAATCTTTTCAAATATTAAAATATTTTGAATCAAATTATAAACAAATTTCTCAGTAATCTGAAAGTATATTGTGTTCTCTTTAAACCTTTCAAAATCCTTAAAAAGCTTCAAAATTTTATTTCGAAATCTTCAAAAATCTACATTTTGTTTAACATTTTTTTAAATATTCTCAACATTTAAATTAATTCTAGAATTTTTTCGAATTGTTTTAAATGTCCTTTAAAATGATTCGAATGTTTCACAAATTATTATTATTAATAAAACCTCAGATTCCTTTCCCAAAATTTTTGAAATATTTTTAAACGTTTTGATATCATGTTAAATCTTCTCTTAAAACGGATTTTTCAAAACCAAAAATCATTAAAAAAATGTCTAGGAATCTTAAGAAAATTCGTTTATTCTTCAGAAAACTTTTAGAAATCTAAATTAAAAAAATTATTTGACTTTTTTTCACGTTTTAAATTATCTTTGAATCTTTTCAAAAATTTAAAATTATCTTTTAAACTTACTCGAATCATTTATAAATTTTTTATTCTTGCAAAGTTGAAAAATTTTGCTTCGCAATTTTAGAAATTTGGGAAATAATTTGAAATTTGTTCAAATCTTCTTCATTTTTCTAATCAAGTTTATTTTTCAAAACAAATTTTTTTTAAATTTCTTGAAATGTTTCAACATTCTTAAAAAGCTTTCAAATTTTGTTTTAAATTCTCAAAAAATCTACATTTTGTTAAATTTTTTTGAAATATTTTCAAGATTTAAATTAATTCTGGAATTTTTTGAAACTTTTAAGTATCTTTTAACATGATTCGAATTTTTCCTAAATTATTATTGAAAATCCTGCAATATTTAAAAAACTACCTTGAAATCTTCCAGAGTCCTTCCGGACAATTTTTGAAATATTTTCAAATGTTTTGAAATCTTTTTATTATTCTCTCAAAACTTAAGGAATTTTTTGTTAGAAACCTTTCATTAACATCTTTTCAAGTTTTAAATTATTTTGGTATCTTCTCCAAACTTCTAAATATCTTTTAAACTTACTCGAATTAACAATTTTTGTTTTAATTTTGCTAAATTGAAAAATTTTGCTTTTAACTTTTAGAAATTTTAGGACATAATTTGAAATCTTTTGAAATCTCTTCTAATTTTCTATTGAAATTTACTTTAAAAAAATTATTTGAAGTTTTCCCAGCAATCTAATGAAATCTACATTTTCCTTTATAGTCATTTATAATAACAAATATATTAAACAAATGTCTCATTTGAACGGTTTTTCCTGGAAAAAAGTTTTGAAATATTTTCTGCTAATTAAATGACTGATTCTCATTTATAATAACATATAGTATAAACACATGCTCCTATTATATAGATTTTCCAGAAAAAAAATTATTCGTTTCATTAAGTTGGAAGCACACTCATATTGATATTCAATGGATATGTTAGGCTGATAATGAAATATACGATTGTTATAAACAAATAATTGAACTAATATAAAACTGTAACATTTGAATATTTCTGTAACAATTTGTTTATAAAAATAATGTTTCAATTACAAGAAATAAATCTTGATAGAAAGTCAATATTAGCTTACTTTCAGGAATATTTAATTGAAAAATTCACTTTTTCTAAGAAAAGTCGTTGAATTATGACATTTCGTTTTCGATAGATTTCAACATATTTCGAGAGATTTCGATAAGTTTCGAGATAATTCGAGAGATTTCGGTAGATTTCGAGAGATTTCGAGATTTTTTCTGGAGGAGATTTATTAAATAGGATATTGGAATATCTTTAACTAATGTTACTCTATGAAACTTAGTCCTGTTATCAACGTGCATTGGGAACGTCAAATAGAAAAAAAAGCAATTTTTTCGTCATATTTGTTTATTTATAAAAAACTGGAAAGCCTAATTTAAAAATCAGCCCCAACAATTCTCTTGGAAATCTTATCAAACTTTTTTTTCAACTTTTTTGTCCAAATCGGTCAATATTTGTGGGCTGTACGTTATTTTGAACCGAAAAAGTAATTCTTCCCCATAATGTTGCGCCACCTCTAAAAATCATGAAAAAAAAATTCCGGGCGATATGCATACAAATTAAAAAAAAAATTCCAACACATTTTTGGATGACCCCAGTGATAAAGCATGAGAAGAGACTTTTGTCCAAGGTCTGCCTGCTCTAGATCGTAGTATAAATGTTATTGAAAAAACTATAGTGTCATATTACAAAGTATGTTAACACATGCTCACAATTCAAACAAAAATTTCAAAAAAAATGGATACAAAATTGTTGGGATCATCATTTATGATATCTATAAAAGTTATGAGAAAAACATTTTCAAACATTTTTTTTTCAATTTTTCGCGTCTTTTTTTTCTTTAATTAAATAAACCATAATTTTGAAAAATTTTGTAAAAATAAAGTGATGTCTGTTTTTAATGATAATGATATTGCATTGGAATTTATTCATTTTATTTATTTTATTTTATTTATTTAAGTCATTTAATTTACTTAATTTTTTTAAAATTTATTTAATTTTTTTAATTTCACAATTAGCCATAGAATACGAATCAAAACTTATTTTTTAAATATCACCCCCATAAGTCTGTTTGATAGTATCACAAAAAACCCCATACGTGAAATATTGTGGTTTGCCAGTTTTTGGCACTAATTATGATTTTTTTGCGGTTTTTTTTCAATGAAAATTTTTTCTGATACATAAGATACTAAACAAACCTACTTGTTTTAAAAATTCAGTATTATTTTTAATAACATTGTATTTGAATAGTTCTAGAAAGTTGCAGTTTTTTCTGAAATATGTAGCATTTTTTCCACTTTTCACTCGATGCGAGGTAAAATTTATTGCAATTCAATAAATCTAATTGTTTAAACAAATTATTATAGTTTATAACTTTCTTTTTCTTTAATAATGCTAGATGATTGCGGCTTTTTCGGTAATTTTGGGCTTATTGTACACTTTTTACAGATAATAAGACAATAATTAATTTTAGTTAGCAAAAATAATTGTTTAAACAAATTATTATTATTTAAAATAATAATATCATTGAATAATGCTAGAAAGTTGCGGTTTTTTTCTGAAATATTAATCTTTTTGTCAAGCTTTCACTAAGAGTAGGGTAATAATTATTTCAAGTTAAAAAAAACATAATTTCGTAAACAATTTATTATTATTACAAACAACTCATCTTTTAAAAATGCTGAAAAGGAGCGGTTTTTTCCGAAATTTTTGCCATTTTTGTCAACTTTTCACTTGAAGAGGTAATAATTACTAATGCAAGCTAACAAACATCATTCTTTAAACAAATTATTATTCTTTGTAAATATCTTCTATTATATAATTGCTAGAAATTTTCGTTTTTTTCTGACATTTTCAACTGTTCTTTGGCCTTTTAGCTATAAACAAATAAACAATAGAGAGTCTTTTTTCATAAAATTTTTTTAGAAAAAACTGCAACTTTTTATAATTATTGCAATTGATTTCGCTAAATAATAATAAATTATTTAAATAATTTTTATAAACATTAAATACTTAATAAAAAATAGTATTTATTGTAGTATGAACAATTTGTATTTAAAAAACTTTCAAAAATCATAATTAGCGCAAAAAACTAGCGAAACACATTTTTTCACGTATGGGGTTTTTTTGGGAACCTATCACCAGTCTTATGGGGGTGATATTTGAAAAATGAGTTTTGATTCATATTTTGTGGCTAATTGTCAACAGAAATTTGTATTTTTAACTTGATTCACCTAATATTGACGATTTTGAATAAAATTTTCAGAAACGTCTTTTTTCCTATGGGAAATGCATGATAAACTTTATGGGGCTTGCAGAATCTCTAAATATCTTTTAATTTCAAATAAATGCAAATATTTTTTTTCAAACAAATTTCCGGGGTATGCCTAAAAACTCAAAAAATTTAAATTAAAATTGGACCACCAAATATACTCATATTTATTGATAACGTTGGAAAATATTGAAAATGAGTACACGATTTTGAAATAAATAAAGTGCAAGTAAAAATTAATTTTTAAATTATAAATATTATTACACTTACCAATAGAATCAGGGAATAGCACTACAATTAAACACAGAATTCCTATCGCAGTCCACATTTTTCTGGAAATATAGGACACCAACTAGAAAAATTTTGATAAGAGCGAAGGTAGTGAACATTGCTCAAAAATTATCAGAGTTTATGTACTATTCGCTATGTCATTTGGGCTTATTGTTTATTTGAATTTCATCACTATCTGCCTCCCAGACTATACTTTCTAGAAATTACAGAATCGTAAATCTTATATTTACAATGTATATACGGGGGGGGGGGGGGGGGGGATCGAGAATTGCAAGGAATTATTAAAACTGATAGAGATTATAAAATGATGAAATAAAAATTCAATAAAAAATCATTTTAGGGACGACTGAAAAATCCCGAAAAATAAAATTCCCGAGAGTGTGAAATTTCCGAA
>CAKNWU010095060.1:0-10087 GCA_932072015.1 Andricus quercustozae | reverse complement strand
AAAAAAAAAAAGACAAAATTAGCTTTTGACCTATATTATCGGACATTGCGGGACATCTTGTCTTCATATCATTTCCACTGGAAGAGTTTTAATCAAAGTTACAATGGAAAAAAATATGAAAAACATTAATGTTCTGATTCTCACTTTTTTTGTTAGATTCACATCATATTAATTCTTTGGATTGTGATTTCGAGGGGAAAAACAGCCTCAAAATTGTTTATATTTTTCATGGATTTAAACAGAGACCACATTTCCGCTCAGTAAATTATTTCTTCCTTTTCTATGAATATCACAAAATTCTCCTTAAAAACTATTTGAATGATTAAAAATAGATTCAATCCCCCACATTCTTTTCGTGGGTACAATATAATTTCCAATGAGCCTTGAGATTAAAATAATTCATCACGAATCATTATAATCTACTTTTTCTTCTAAACATGTACAGCATCGAGTGAATAAATCAGTCAAAAGCTAATTTCATCTTAAAACCTCGCCAGTGAAACCTGCAATTAAAAATAAATAGTGTAGTTTACAACAATTTAAAAAGAAAAGTTCACACCTTGTGTGGTCAGGACCGACTGGAGTATATTTGTAATCAGCACTAATTTTGTTGGTCTGCATGAACTGATGCAGTTTTGACTTGGCATTTTCCATAGTCCAATTCCCGTGAATTCCAGAATTAACGTCGACGTCCTCTGCTTCCTCGACCTTTTTTTGATCCGCAATTCTATCTAGATAAGTATAATTGCTTTGCCCTCCCTCGTTGTAAGGCCTATAAGCTTGCCCAATATCATTCGGGCCCATTCCATCACTAAAAACAGATTTCACAGGACCCTTAGGACCGACATTGGCCTCGTCTAACGCTCCCGGAACTTCAGCCGCTGGTCCCAGATCGCCAGGAACATCGTTTCGATTGACGTGTCCATTTCGCACAAGATAACTGATAAAATCTCGGGATGCATTTCCCTGCGCATCTTTTTTATTTGTTGAATTCCCAGCACCCACATAATCAAATCCAGAAACCCGCAATTCGCAGAGGAATCTCTGACGGTGTTTAGGACCTGAAAAAATAATTTATTGAAGTTATTAGTTTATGAATGAAAAATTAGTAGGAACAGAAAATTTGCATCAAAAAGTGAAACTCATTTTTTCAAAAAAATGGATTTTTTTTTCGCTTACACATTTATTAATGTCAGAGAATTGCCCGCGTGATTCAAATATTAAATTTTCAAATACATCGTATATTTGAGTAAGCGAAATAAACATGATAAATACATTTATTGAAAAAAAATGAGTTACAGGTGGTTTCTGCGTATGCAGGACTCTAGGAATATGATTATTTAACACTGGCTCACAACAATAAATTCTATGACATCAAAATCTTGGTTTAAAAATTTTGTATTGCCTAAAAAGTATATGAATTAAATTTGTTAAGTTTGTCAAAGTGTTAAATATGTTCACAAAACTGTATAAATTCAAGCTAAGAGATTCAAGAATTCTACTATATTGAAACAACACGTGATAAGTCTATTATTCTCTTTTTTTTTAATTCACTAACATTATTTATTTTTATATATCCAAACAATTATAAATATGGATAGAAGACCATAATTAATCGATTTTAGAACTCGACAAAATCTATAGCATTTTATTTGCTCGCTTGCCTGAAACAGGCCTTTAAAAATCATACAAAAGAATATTATTCGCTTCGAGAAGTTATTCACAACATGCATCTCTCAAATAAAGATTCAATTGTTTTCAAGCCTTTTCAATATCTTTGAAAAATCTTCCAAAGGGATTGCAAAATAAATATATGCAATCATCTGTAAAGACATTTTTCAGGATTCCAGAAAAAGCCAAAATTATCCACGGTAAATAAATTAAAAGAAAAACACATAACAGCTAATTGTAATTAGTTAAAATAAACGTAACCAATACACTTAAAACAAAAAAGAACCTAACTTTACGAAATTGTTGTGTAAGAAACAACGATAGTTCGATAATAAATCAAATACTTTTGGAAACTGTATATTTATGCAAATGCTCTCATCCACGGGAATCTATGTTCATATTTTTTTATCTCTGTTTGTCTTTCAAATACAACATTTGTCTATTTGTTGAGACACTTACATAAATATGTATCATGTTTCGATCGATGACTCCCCATTTAAAGATAAAGGGGGAAAGCCAAGGGTTTTCGAGAAAAGGGCGAATTAAAAAAAAAGGAAAATGCAGGGGTATAGGGAAGAAAAATCCCGTTTTGTCCATTACACACACTACACATACATTACATTCTAAAACTTTTAGTTTTAAGAATTATGGGAATTTAAGTCAAGTTAATACTGCTTAATGTCACACGCAGACCTCTAAGGTTATATACTCTATTTAATTTCCTTTGGGAAGTTTTAATTATCAATCTTTTAATATGCAGAACAATTTCGTTAAACTAGCTAAAAGTGCATTCAATGCAAGGCAATGCCGGCCATCTCCACAGCAGACGAAAATCGACAAAAAACAGCTTTGTTTAGGTTAGGTATATTGAAAGTGTTTTAATTTCAGCGAAATTTGAACTCACTAGAAATCAGTTTAGGCACTGACTAGTGTTACGGAATTTCTAGAAAAACCACCACATATCTGGTAAAACTAACCGGTAAAGTATATAGCGATAGGGCTAGTAATGTGGAATTTTCCGTAACGTTAGCCCGGACCGAGCTGGAAATGATTCTTACGGACAATTCCGTAACAATTGACAATTCATTCAGTTTAATTGGAAACTTAATTATTTCCGGACAACACAGATGAATTAAAAATACAAGCAGTGAGTTTGAAATTCCAATAATTTTAGGCCTTGCAAGTTTTCCGGTGCAAAGGGTGAAAAATCAATTGTCTTTTCTAACATATAAGTATTTCAATCCACAATATAATTACTCAAAAATGGATATTATTATTTTATGAAAACTATAAACAATATAATGGACAAATGGTTATGGAAACTCGGGCTTGGAGCCAAAGACAGAACATTAATATGTAAAGTTTGAGGTTAGAAACTTGACAAAAAAATAATTAAAAAACAGCTATAGCAGTGATAATATATTTGTAAACTATTCCTTAATCCTTACTGTTATGTCTAGTTTACTTACCCGTAGGTCGAACGTCAAATTGTGGTTCTTTGCTATTTTTTACACACCACTGATGAAGAAAAGATTTGATGTCTCCCATGATGATTTTATATTTTTCACACCCTTTGTAAACCTTTTATTAGACTAAATATATTTATAATTTTTTTGAGACTTTGATCACCAATTTTTTTCATCCACAAACTATGAACTGAAGAACTTGAAGAATGATTAAAGACAGAAAAAGCTGATGGTAGCCGCGAAATGCCGTGATAAAGCCGGATGTCATGGAGGCCATGGAAGCAGGAAACCGGAAGTCTGATGGAAAGGATTACTACGCTAGTCAATTTAAATAATTTGTTTTGAGCATTTTTTTTAATAAACAAAGATAATACACCTATATTTTCTACTGCTTTCACTATTAAATTAAGCTTTTATCGATTTCATTAAAAATTTCACATGGCAAAAAGAGATGTTGGGATTTGATTTCATTTTGCATCGATCAGCTGACGAGCTGTCAGAGACCTCGGACTTCCTGAGATCAGCTGACTTCTGACCAATCAGATATTTTTTAACAATTTTTGTCAAAGGCACGAAGGACAAAAACAGTGATCAAAGGAGAGGAGAGGAACGTCCGGTAAGTAGTAGTATAGTGGCAGTAGTATTACACATTTAAATTATTTTGTAGTTGATTTTATCACGTTAGTACTTCTAATTATGAAAAATAACCTTTAGAAGTTCCGAATTTGCTATACAACAGGCTGGTAAACACATTCGTAATTTTGTTAAAATTTTACATAACCATGACACACGCATGTGTTTAATTTATTTCAGAGTACTCTTTTAATTTCCTTTAAAGTTCTTCAATGACAAGGACAAATGAAATTGAGATCGTCGTGACATTGAAGGATAGTTTAAAAATAATATTGTTATACTTTTTGTTTTTTTTTTATGAACTTTTGTTTATGCGATTGTTTTTATTTCTGAATTTGTTTCAATTTTGCATTTTGTTTATTATAGTTTTTTTTATTTAATATTTGTATGACTAATGCTCCTTATCAATAAATTTGTCATATATTTCATTTATGAATGAAGGTTATAACTTATAGTAGGAAAACTACGGTATTGCACAATTTCGGCAAGTGATGCAATCAATAAGTATATCACTTATAATGCAAAATTGAAAAAGTATTATAGGAAATAAAGTTTTGACATTAATACTGAGAAAAGTATAAGTACAAACATTGGAGTAAATTTATGACTACAGCCTTACCAATACTTTTCCCGCGGGAATTACCAATGTTATTCTCGAAAATAACATTTTTCTCTATGATATTGATGCTAATGCTTTATTTTCTATGATACTATCTCGTAAGAGTACAGCTGCGGTTTCTAAATTTTATGTTTGATTACGTTTGTTGAGATAGAAGGTAGCCTTAATTTTTTTTTTCTCTATACACATCAGTTTATTAAGGTATAACGCTCTATTAACAGAAAGTCAATAATTGAAACTCTAGAAGAGAAGTACATTTTTGTACAGGACGATTATTGTTAAGTTTTCAGTTCCCTTTTTTATTACCTATTTATATTTTTATTTAATTTCTGAAATGTATTTATGTACTTCAAATTGTAATGTAATTTAATTAACAAGAACTGGTATAATTTCCTGTTTCAGATTAGCAAATTTAAAACTAAACTGCACAAAAATGGCTGATGATTATTCCGATTTTATTATCAAAGAGCCAGAAACGACTATTAGGACTCGACTTATCGAAAGATTTAAAGGTCAACCGTTTCTCATGGCAGGTTGGAATCCTTACTAAAATTATGCTATACGTTTGCTATTGAATATTTTTAAATTGAATTATGTATCTTGTAGAATATTCAATCTCTCTTGGTGAATGTCCGAAATTGAAGTATTACGAGATTATAATTAAAAAATTATTTAAAAATATTAAAACGAAAGGTTTAATTACTCCTGCAATCTGGTGTACACACTCTGCAAGCTCATGCAATCTTTTTTAATATCTTGTAAATTACGAAAAGTTATTATAGGAAATTGAGTATTGTTTTATAATGATTTTCCTGTAATGAATTTCTTATAATTTTTTCGTGATTCTAGAAAAATCATTTCAGAAAATCAGTATATAAATAAATAATTTTAAAATGATGAAAGAGATGATGCAAAAAATAGAGAAAGTGCAAATGAATGATTCATTTAACGTAGGCTTTTGTTTTAAGTTTTAAAGAATTCCAAAGTATTTTAACCAACTTGGAGGGACTTTACGGATTTTAAGACTTTTGAAAGGATTTTATAGGATTTCTGAATATTTCAACTAATTTTAAAAGATTCCATCGATTTTCAAGAGATTTAAAAGTATTTCCGCGGATTTAAAGGAACTCCGAAACATTTCAAGATATTTAAAAAATTTCATGGGACGTCAATAAATTTTGTAGGATTTCCAAAGATTTAAAGATATTTCTAGTGAACTTCGGAAAATAAATTGAATTTGAAGGATTTCCTAACAATTTCAAAGGTTTCAATTAATTCTAATGTGTTTTATGGAATTTCACTAGATATGAGGATTTTATTAAATCTCCAAGGATTTAAAGGGATTTCAAAGATTTATAGGAGTTTAATATTTTGTTAGGTACCTATAATGAAAAAGTTCAATTTAATTATATTCAAGAGATTATATCTAAGATATAGTTATATTATATGCAAGATTATACATTTTTTTAATGGATTTATACGTTTTTCAAAGATTTCAAGGGATTTTAAAGGATTTCAAGAGATATAAAAAATTTCAAGGGATTTCTAGAAAATTTTGTAAAATGAATGGGATTTCATTGAATATCAAGGAATTCTGAGCAATTCTACAGATTTCAGGGGATTCTAAGATATTTAGAGAACCTTAACAAGATTCAAAGGATCTTATTAAATCTCCAAGGATTTGAAGGGATTGTAACGTTATGTCAGGAGAACTTTAATGAATAGCTTTATTTCAATTCTGATTCAAGGGATTTCAAATAATTTATACTTGCCGGAATAAATTAAATTTTATTTAGAGGGATCTCTACGGATTTCAACTGTCTAAAAGGATATTAATGAATTTAATGAATTCCAAAGAATTTTAAAGCTGTCAAGCTACTTTAAAAGCTTGCATAGAATTTCAAAGGATATAAACATATTTCAACGGATTTCAACGAATTTGGTAGGATTTTTAAAGAATTATGAAGAATTTCACCAGATTCGAGGAGAGAAGGTTAATATTTATAGAGGATCCAATTATTTAAAAAATTTTGGGGAGATTTTACAAATTTTAATGGATTTCAACAGATGTTAACAAATCTCAAAGATTTTAATGGATTTAAAAATATTTCCAAAGGTATCGAGGGATTTCAAGAGATTCTAAAAGGTTGTCATGGATTTAAAGATATCGTGGGAATTGAGAGATTTTTTCTCTGTAACGCTTATTTTTGCAGAATCGCTATTTTTTGTACTTTCATGTAAGATTATGAGTGGTCTAAAAAAATCGTAGCTTTCTAGTTTCTCTACTTTTCAATTTAATTCCATCAATACTTTTGTATTATTTATTCTAGTGCTGACTATCCTATAATGTGTTTTTATATAATGATTTTCTATAATGAATTTTCTATAATGCATGGAATCTTTTGCCATCTCATGCAATATTTTTCAGACACATATATGCAATCTTTTGCAATCTAGTGTACACCAAAAATCCCAGTAATTAACTCCTCGATTGAAACTCTTCGTTTCATTCTTGGTAAATTTGTAATTTTTTAGGTTAAATAATATCTAATCTAATGTAAATAATTAACAGGTTGGATGGGAACACTTGGCGCACTTATATATGGTGCTTATCGATTCAAAACCAAAGGAGCTACAATAAAACCAAGTGTGTTTGCTGTTCAACTACGAGTATTCGCACAAGGAGCAATCGTAGGTAGTCTCACTTTGGGAATGCTCTATGAGACGTATCGCAAACAAGTTGAAAAGAGAAGTGAGAAAACTAAGAATTGATTCGTCGGAATGATGTTTACAAGAAGTTGTAATTTTATTTAAGACAATCGAGATAATCGAGATAACCTATTTTATTTATTAAATTTTAAATGGAATATTTTAGCTAGTTTGTTCGCTTAGATGAGTGAAAGGATGAGATTGTATTTTTTGTCACGAAAAGTGAATTTGGTATGCATGTATGTTTCTAATGTTTGTTAGAAAATGCAGACATATAATTATTCTGTACAGCTAGATATTTATTTAGAATCGAATTTTGAATTGTATTATGATAAATATTTGCTTCTGTGATCCTCAAGAATATGGATATAATACGGAATAATGTAAAATAAAAAAAAATGTTACCTAATAAAGTGGATTATTTTCGCTTAAAGAGCGTATTATATTGTAGCCTTAATATTATCCTATTCATTATTTTTACTCTGAATTTTTTAGGAATCAAAATTCATCTGTTAATTACATCTGAAATATCCCATTCTTTCCGAAAACTAGCCACAAGAATGGTTTAAAAATTAAAATTGCCGCCACGAATCACGTGGTCAAACGGACTAAACAAAACCGGAGGGTGGGGGGAGTCCAAGATGTCTGTTGTCTGTGCAATCGTGTGAAAGTACCCTAAGCGATTCGTTTGATTTTCTGTTTCGTGTTTGCGTGTTTGTGATTCGTATTTACGAATTTTATTCGCGTTTTAAAAGAGTGCCGTATCAATAATAAAACATGCAATTGTTGATTTGGAAGATTTGTTCATCAGAAAAAACAGCTGGTTTGTTAAACTGAAGTGAAGTAGAAAGGGGCGGCGCTTTGCTTTTGACACTTATTGCAATCAGCTGTTTGTATGATACGTAAATGTGTTCGGACAATATAATCATTTGTGCTATTGATATGCGAGAAGTTGAATCTCTACATTGTTTAAAGAATCAGCAGCTTTTAGAAATCTTAGAATGGAAGACGTTAGCGAACAATTCCGTTACGTGTACAGCTCTTCTGTTGAGACGAGAATTCAAATAAAAATGTGAGTACTCTCTCTTTATTTATGTATAGAAATACCTTATTTCTATAGAACCGCTTCTATTCTATAGACCGCTCTCTTGTCACGGAAAAATTATTCTAGTCATAGCATCAAAAGGGCCGTTTAGATATTATTAAGAATTTAATTTTAAGACAGTATGGAACCCACTTTATGTCAGCAATACGTTATGAAAAAATATCTGTTGAAAATATATTTATGGATTATATTATGATTCGGAATTTCTTGACCGAATTCGTTTCAACTTGCGCAAATAGTCTATGCTTAAGTTACAGAATTATTTGCCACTCAAATTCAAATATGTTGTTTTTCAAAGGGAATAAGAACGACACGTATTTGCGGGAAAATGTGTTGAACAAAGTTATGACCAGTTATCAAAAAATGGTCCAAATTTTTGTTAAAAGTGTGATATTCGTCAATATAATATATGTATTTATCTTTTTCTTTCTGATGTAAATTTCTCGTATTTTGAAATTCTTTGGAAATTTTTTTTTAAAGTTTAAAATTGACGAAATAGTGGCGGTTCTTCTGAATATATTCAAAGTCAATTTATTCAAAATCCCACCGTTTTTTTCTCTTGCTTTTTTTTCTAGATTCGTCCTGATGTAAAGAGTATATTTCATGATATTCTCTCTTCTCTTCAAGGCGCGATAACAGGGCAGAATATAATAAAATTCTTTCTCTCAAAAAGCTCTAAAAAAATATATTGATACTTTTTTATGTCTCGCGGTATTTTCTAGATTTTTGCGAAAATATTTATAAAATCCTATAAGATTTTTTTTTCTTATCAATACAATTTGATTGTGTCATAAAAAACAAAGAAGACAATAATTTCAAAAACTTTTACATGAAACTTTTTCCTTAGAAGTCAGCATTTTTTAAATAATCGATACTCGATATTCTTCATTTTTTATAACTTCAATATTTGTCCACCAAAATGTTGTTAGAACTGTTAAATTATTTTTTTCCGTTTTTCATCTCAACATAAAATTGGTTTGTTGAGAACAAAAAAAAAAAATTCAGGAGTTTTTACATATTTTCGCAAAAATCTCGAAAATAACGCGAGAGAGGAAAAAGTGTCCAGAGACATTTTTCTATAACTTTTTTAAAGAAACGATATTGTTCTTCTGACTTTTTTCATATCTTCTGTCGTTTTGGCAAAAAATATGAATATTCGTTTTTCAAACAAACAAGAGTTCCCTCTTATGTCTAAGGATCAGGAGCAGGGCAGACTAACACGGAATAAATTCTTTACACAAGGACGAATCTACAAAAAAATGCAAAGAAAAAAACGGTGATGTTTTTGAGTAGATTGACTTTGAATATTATTTGAATCAGAAAGAAAAAGATAAATACCTAAATTAGATTAAGAAATATCACGCACCGTTGAAGAAAATTTGAACCATTTTTTGATAATCCGCGTTATTAATTTTTAAACTCCAAATACTCATAATGTCGTGAACAAAAATTTTCAGCAAATCGATAAGATACCGGTTAGATAAGCAACACATTTCTGAAGCATGGGATGCCTGCCGAATTTGAAATGAACTCGGTCTTATATGTATATCAAGGACGAGTGAGTATCTGATTTTCAGAGTCTCAGAAAATTAAACGTTATAGCAATATTTTAGTAGAAGACTTTTGTCAGTAAATAGGTAAAAATTGCGAAATTTAAGGAAATGATTAATTTTGCAATTACTGATTTGATAATAAGATTATCGGAATCTACTATTTTTTCAATTCCTGGCTTCTGCATTTTGTTTGAAATTTTTTAAAATTTAATAAGTTTAAGGAAAATATCTGAGGCGCTGTGAACGGCAACTGGGTAATGCCCAATTTGGTCGAAAATCGTTTTGTTTTTGCTGTTTCAAGTACTTTAGGTTTTGGCCCGTCTATAAATGT
>CAKNWU010094944.1:0-11155 GCA_932072015.1 Andricus quercustozae | reverse complement strand
CAGCCTAACGTCTTTTATCCTGAAGACGTTGGAGAAGCTGGTCGAAAGATACATTAGGGATGAGTTGCTCTTGGCCTCTCCGCTACATATAGGGCAGCATGCTTTTCAGGCAGGCTGCTCGGTAGAAACTGCGCTTTACGCTGTGGTGGCAAAATTAGAGCAGCATTTGGAACAAAAGAGGTATGTTGTGGGCCCACAGAGGGGTGTCCTGTCGCCCCTCCTGTGGTGCATTGTAGAGGACGACCTTCTTCGAAGGCTAAATAAAGATGGGTACTGTACTCCGGGATATGCGGATGACTTTGTAATCCTAATCAGGGGGTTCATCTAAAAACGCTAATGGGTCTGACGAGATCGGCGCTGCGCATCGTAGAGCTCTGGCGCGATAACTCAGGGCTCTCGGTAAATCCGGAAAAGACTAACCTGGTCATTTTCACGAGAAATTATAAAGTTCCGAAAGTGGACGCTCCTGTATTCTGTGGTGAGGATCTGACGTTTTCAGATTCAGTTAGATATCTGGGAGTCATCCCAGATAGCTTGCATGGCTTTACTCTACTGTCCTAAAACCCAGGCTCCCACATGCGGCCGTGGTCTGGTGGGCCCGGGCGGAATTTAAAACAATGCAGGACAGGCTGCGAAGATTACAAACGCTACCATTCAGGGTTGACTGGAGCAATGAGGACTACGCCCATAGCGGCAATAGGATTCATGCTCCCGAATGATTTTAGCGCACTGCCGATTCTAAGATAAGTCAAGATAAAATGACACAACGCTTGAACTTTGTCAAAGCTTTCCGCGTCTGCATCCCAACCAGTGATCTGTGAAAAGCAAATGGTAACCCGCTCCTCTAAGGGGAAATCTAATATACAGATGGCTCCAGGGGAGAGGGAGGGTCAAGAGCAGGAATTTATGACAGCAACAGAGGGAAAGGGATAGGGATCGCACCTGGGCGATATGCTACTGTCTTTCAGGCGCAGGTCCTAACGGTCCTTCGCTGTGCTGAAACACTAATATAAGAAACCCAAGAAACGATTGCGGTATCGAGAATTACAAAAAAAAAACAAATTAAATCTTTAGAAGCCTTATTAAAAAACGATAGGGATAAGAAATACAACGCGACCATTAACCAATTATTGAATATTTTCACGGATTTAATGAACCAACTCAAAGATTTGAAGCTACCGAATCAAATTTGTGCTGATTCTAGCAGAGGAACAGAAGGATCCAAACAAACCGATAGGAATAATTGGGGGAGTAACAATAGAAATACCAATAGCAATCCCAGTACTTAAAATGCAAGGCTAAAGGACGCTCCGTCTGCTCCAAAACCATTGATATATATCACAATAGATATATATCCATGGCGCTGGATTAGCAATCAGTAACCCAAAAAGCGTGTTTTGTAGATCTAAAGTCCGCAATCTTGGGTATAGCGTTAATGAGCGGGGTTTACAACCAGATGCTAAGCACGTTGCCCCCGTACTGAATTACCCGGCACCACGCAATGGATAAACCGATGGTTTATCTAGGGGTTTGCCACTTCTACGGAACACTTGACTAGGATTTCGAGAAAAGATCGGGATTGGGAGTGGCCTGATGATCAAGAGGCAGCATTTGCGGCGATCAAACAAGCACTAACCACAGCCCCAGTTTTAGCGTGTCCTGATTTTGAGGTTCCGTTTGTTCTACAGACAGATGCAAGTAATTACAGCCCTGGTGTGATTATTACGCAGGTTATTGAAGGTGAATCACGCGTAATAGCTTTTGCAAGTCTCACATTGTCAGACACTGAACGTAAATTGGTCAATTCGGAAATTCCCTCATTATTTGGAAGTATTATATTTTAAAGTGACCATCGTAAAGGCATGTACGAAGACGATGCGACTATCGCGGCTTGTGCAGCTGAGGACGTAGAGGACTCATGGAACTTCCAACGGATTGAAGATGTGCGGAAATACCCAATGAAGTACCGCGGCTGGAAAATCGTGGAAGGCCGTCTGTTCTTCTTTATATCAAACCCACTGATCGAATACATCATTGAAGAGCAGGAAGCGTGGGAATTGGTTAATCCCCTCGCAAACAGATATCGGATCTTGGTGCAAGTCCACGACGAACCGCAATCGGGGCATCTTGGCGTCGAGAAAACTTAGGCAAGGGCCGCAACCTCATACATTTTGGCCTGGTATTTTCCGCGATGTTTTGCGGTACGTTAGAGCGTGCGATACATGTCAACGTACGAAAGTTTCTTAATAAGCCCCTCCCGGTTTGATGGGAAGAGATTCGTTAATCAGCCATGGGCATTGGTATCCATGGATCGCATAGAGCCAAATATGTAAGCGTCGCCCTCGTTGATCTGATACTTCTCGATGGTTGAAACCCGAAGTTATCCAAACGGATAACGGAATCAAGTTTTGCAATCAAATCATGGCAGAGATATCTCAGTTTTATGGTATTCATCATTCCAAGAATCCAGGATACCATTCCCAAGCCAACCCGATATAGCGTATGAATAGGGTCCTGAATTCCATGTTCCGCGCGTTAGTAGACAATGATCAACGTGGCTTGGATGTCCACTTACGTGAATTTAGGTTCGCGAAAAATTCTGCGGTTGATAATATGACCAAAGTTAGCCGACAAATGCGCACGAAAATCAAACCAGATATTATAATAAATCACGTAGAGTGATTAAGTATCAGGTAACCGGCCGAGTTCTTAAGCGTTGGGTAAATCTGTCTTCTAAACAAAAAGGTATTACGCCCAAATTTTGTAACCGGTTTCATGGTCCGTTCCGAGTCATTAAGGTGCGGTCCTTTTTGGTGTATGAAATGGCTAATAACAGTGGCCCGCCACTAGGGGATTTCACTTGAAGGACCTTTCACCGAAGATGAGTTGTTTATCGTCGACCGATTATGGCCTCCTGTCAAAAGAGCGGAGTCAAACGCCTACTTTCATGGTCCTAGTAGAAGGGTATACGGAGAAACTCTGACACGAGCGGTTCGTGTTAAAATAATTTGTTATCATAGCACTAGCCACAGTTGCCAACACACTGCCCGCTCGCGAATTCACACGAGCCACTCGTGTTAATCGCAACAGCCGCGCGAGCTTGGTAAGTGTTGCGATTGGCCCGGTCCGTTCTTGGGATTGGCAACAATCTCTCGTGTTAATTTTCCTTAGCGCGTGGTGTCAAATTCGTGCGGTTTAATCCAAATTCGTGCGGTATAACAAAAAGAATTTTGTAAAATATGTATAATTGAAAAACAAATCTCTAGATGTGTAAACGAATAAAGAAGTTCTTTATTTGCCTGTGTCCCCTGCTACAATTGCGGGAAAAAGGGCCACATGAGGCAATGGTGTCCAGCAAAACTTCAGCTGTTCTGCGTTTGGTGCGGTGAGCCCGAATGTGTTTTTTTTCTGTATGATTATTGTTTGTAATAATTGTTCAATAATAATTTAATAATTTGCATTAATATATTATCTTTGTAAACTAATCCTTATTATTTATTTTATTTGAATATACTCTGGGGTGAAACATTGGTCCCTCAATTTTATTTTTTTAAATTTGTTACTTTGTTCTCAAAGAGAATTTGACCTAGTTCGCTATGGGGTGGAATTTTTTTTTTTAATTTCGAGTCAAGAATGTTATAATACTATACTGCAAATTACTTGTATTTTGTCTGTTTGCTTTGAATTTTAGGCAGCTCCTCTCCTTTTCGCGAATGCCCGGCAGAAAATATGAGGTCTGACTAGAGATAAATAGGCTTAAGACGATCTGAAGGTACCACATGATACCTGGCGTCTTAGCAACCCTTGGTTATTGTCTTGTGCTGGATCACCCAGACGATCGAGCTCGAAGCTGGAGGGGGCGCTGTGGTTCTCAACCAGCGGCTGCCATATCACGTTTCAGTGATACATTTAAATTTAAATTGAACCGTTCACGTTTTACAACTTTAGGGTATCTGAAATGCAAAGTAACGTACGTTACTGCACGTTACTTAAAGAAATTTGTTTATGTAATTTATACTAAATTAAATTTCTTAATAAATAAATAATTATTTTTAATAAATGAATAAATTTAATAAATAATTAAATATATTAAATAATTAAATTAAATAAATAATTATAATGTTTACAATCTAACATGTATCACAGTGGCTTCTCAGATACAATAAATTCCAGAAAATTCGTAAACCGTAAAATTTAAAAACTGTCTACCATTACTGAATTTTTCGTTAGACTACCTGAGTACTGAATCATTTGACAATTAGTATAATTTTAAACGCTAGGTGAGAAAGTTATATGAATATAAATTGAAATGGAGTTTCTGAATGCGACGGGACGTTACATTTGACTACTATTGTTCGAAATCAGGACGTAATTTATCGTTTTGGGGCTAGAAAGTGCCGCAAAAAAATAGTTGTTAGGAGGGAATGCTTGTTAATGTTGCGAATGTCAAATTATTCAAAATTCTACAAGTAATAATTTGCTGGTTGCTACGTTATCCATTGAACGTAATTGTTCGAGAGACGGACCTTTCCAAAGACACGGTCCGGTCTATCTTCAATCCGGGTGATTTCAGGAGAGAAAACGTTAGCTCCTACGACAGC
Organism: Andricus quercustozae; assembly: GCA_932072015.1. Classification (NCBI taxonomy): domain Eukaryota; kingdom Metazoa; phylum Arthropoda; class Insecta; order Hymenoptera; family Cynipidae; genus Andricus; species Andricus quercustozae. Next base: position 6,554 of record CAKNWU010094944.1, on the reverse strand, counting down.
GACTGATCATTTACATTCATAATTCAACCTTGCAATGTCTCTTCAAATTGACCTTTCTTATACTGTTTTTATACATCACGAGCTTTATGATTCTTAATGCTTTTCTTACTTTTAATTCTTTATGTGCCTTATTCCCTGTTTTCAAATGTAATCAAGTGAACTTGATTTTGTTGGTTATTACTCTCTGTTACTTTAGTTTCGCGGAAAGGTATTTTCAACTTATTTACGTATTTCAGACACTTCTATATTTAACTATACTTAAACTTTATCCATCACTCTCATAATGGAAACTTTAAATATTTTTCACGTTAACGCTCAGTCTCTACCTGCCCATTACCTTGAATTTAAACATCACTTTATCATATCATATCATAGCCATATCCGAGACCTGGATCACTCCTAACATTTTTCGAGCCTTGCAGCACTTGATCATTACACACTTTTCCGCAGAGATAGAGATGAGAGAAGAGACGGTGGGCTCTGTCTATATATTCATGACAGCTTAAAGGTCATATCTTCCCCTCAGGACAGTGTGTTGGTGGGTGTAATTTACAAACCTCCTTACGCTTCTTACGACAGGGAACTTGAGACTGACATTTTTGACCTTATACCCAATTATAATAACATTGTACTCACCGGTGACCTGAACATAAATCTTAATTCTACCAACAATGTAACTCCCTATTTAAAATCAGTAGTGTTCTCTGCCGGATTATCTATAGTTCCCCATGATACCACCCACCACACTGATCATTCTAGTACATGGATTGCGTTGATGATTGTTGACGATTTAGATAAGGTAATTTATTCTGCTAAACACTCAATCTCATTCCTCTCAAACCATGATTTTATCAGCATCCAGTATCAGTTCTCCTTTAATCCCGCTTTTAGTGTAACTCCTCTGTCCATACGCAATATGAAAAATATAAATGACCTTAAACTTGCACTTGATAGAAGGGAAATAATGGTTGCTGTCCTTTTTGACTTTTCTAAGGCGTTTGATACAGTTAAGCATAATCTACTATTGACTAGGCTCAAATCACTTCACCTCTCGAATATGGTTCTTAAATGGTTTAAATCTTATCTTAGTAATCGTCCTAAAGGAGTACAAATTAACACTGGCGAGCGGTCTGATTGTTGAGAAGTCAAGAGTGGCGTGCCTCATGGATCGACGCTTGCACCCACTCTATTTAATATTTATACCTCTGAACTTGGTAGCGAACTTCGTCATTGCAACTATCACAAATATTCTGACGACTTTCAGCTATACCTTTTCGGGCCTATTGGCAATCTTAAGAGCTTATTTCAAAAGGTACAGGCGGATATTGATCTAGTGGTGCAGTGGGCCTTCACAAGTGGCCTCACTCTTAACCCTGCTAAAACTATGGCTATAACCATAGGACCTCCTTCCTCTGCATCACATGAAACAATTGCAACCCTACCGCCTCTCTTGATCGATGGATGTCTTGTCCCCTTTATGGAATCTGTGAAAGATTTAGGCTATACTCTTAATCGCTCTCTTACTTGTAATGAAGAAGTTGCGGATATTTCAAGGAAGACCTTTAGAGTCCTCCAACAGCTTAACATGAATGAAGAATCACTTCCTACTTCAATGCCTATCCTCCTAGTTAAAAGCCTCATCCATCCTTTCTTTGACTACAGTTGTGTGGTATACGACGATATTACTGATGAGCTGAATGCCAAGCTTGAGCGTACGCTTAATGCTTGCATTCGGTTCATCTATAACATACCCAAAAGTGAACATATTACTCAGTATAGAGAAAGAGCAGGACTACATAACGTCGTCAATAGCAGATAATTTTGTATAGGTAATTTGCTTTATAGCCTATTTAGTAATGAAGCTCCGCACTATCTTCTTAATCTCTTCCATTTTATTGTCAAAGATCAAACGGCACCACACGTGTAAAATGCAAAGATCTTTTGTTATTCGTGGTGCTCGCCTTTGGAACAAACTACCCATAAGCATTAGAAATGCACCTTATCAATTTCACTTTAGAAAACTCGATTTTGGTTACTTATTTACCAAATCGAATCCTACCCTCGCAATCACACAATGGTAACTGTATCCTTCTGTTGATAGCCCACATCTAATTATGTGTAATATAGTTTATTTCTTTATTGTTTTAAACATTTATTTTTTATTTCAATCCTAAAATCGATCGGCGTCACATTTAACTTGTAATATGTATCACCTGCTCATTGTAGGTCTATTTAGCCCTAGGAACTTTTAATAAATAAGTACAAATATATGCTGCACCCAAAATATTCCTGGTTCATGCTTTGCTCATATAAATAAACTTTCGTGACCCGATACTGATTGATCTGAGTTTGTCCTACATCCATGGAACCATTCCAAATGAATATAGTACTACCGGGATGGCAACCATGTTTGTTGCAGATACTATGTTCCTCGCTGACGGTTCGGAGGACCAAATCTGTCAGTTAAGACGTTCGTATCTGCATCGGAGAGCATTCTTTGTAGATATTACGTCTTGAATGCGGTTCTATCGCACGCCCAGGTAGGTATAGGTTTTTGCAGCGCCAAGGTGTCGTGTAGCGCTTCTGTCGACGAGCGCAGAATCTTCGGGGATGCCGTTAAGTTTGCCTCGCTTCAAATTAACTTTTGCGCATTTTTTTTAACCAAACTCGTATAAGTACCCTTGGGAATGGCAAAGTACGAGAGATAGTGGCAATAATGTGAGACAAAAGAGGAGAGGGCTCATGGTGTCGCCCTGAATGACACGTTTCTGAAACGTGACGTTCTTAGTTGTGGTACGATGTGTTTCCAAATGAGATAGTAAAGCCGGTTTTCCAAAGCGACATCAATCTCTCTATGCATCTTACAATGTGCGGATGAACCCTTAAGCTTTCCAACAGGCAGATGATAATTCTATGGGAGGTTGAATCGACAGCTTTCCGGTACTCAATCCAGGCCATCGATAGATGGCGCTCGTAGGATGCTGCGTCTTTGCAGACAAGTCTATCGATGAGCAGGTTCTCCTCACATCCTGCTACGCCTTTCTTTGAGCCGCGTCGGGAATCTTCCGTTTTCCTATAGCCGGTGGGCTAAAGGAAACTTGTTCCACCAGAAGGTCTTGATACCATCCGGTCAAAGCTGTGGTGTACACATCACAGCTCCTTGAAGCTATGGTCTAGGCGGATGGTCGACATTAACTGGAGGGTCTTGGAAGATTCGAGATGCGTCAGAGAGAAAACAGTTTATTTTATTTGACCCGCCTCTCCCTCCCCTCTAAACTTTTCCTAGTGTCAGAGAGTATCCGTATTCTGTCAATAATATGCTGTCTAATGGTCAGTAGTTTTGACTTGTTGAGTCTGTGCTGACGGACCCCCAGTTCGCACGCTAACTGTCGGACCCTAGCACTGAAATTCCTGCCAGATGTTTGTAGTCAATCACACACTGAATGCGGGACGCGTACTGTCTTGTTTAGCCTATCTTTGTGCTGAGTTGGTGCATTCGTCTGTTGGTCTTATGATCAGCCGTTGGTTTTGTTTTACGGTTTGCATCCGAAGCGCGTTATCCATTTCAGCCAAATACTTGGACTTAAGAGGAACCTGGATGTTCATGTTTTTCCTAGTCCCAAAGCATCTATCTTCCTTTATTGGATGCCTGCCCACGGTTGGTCTCAGTGTCGTCTCTCTTTCTGTGGCCGGAGAGCTCTGAGTTTTTGTTGCACCACAGAATATGCAGTCGCACCATGTAACCTTTTCGTTTAGGAGCTATACTGGTATCTTAGCACTCTAGCAGATCGTCTGTGGGTTTATCCCTCCACTCAAAAGTATTGAGACTTTGCCGGTACATAGCATTGACTCTGTCTTAATTGGCTTCCCCAACTCTAGTGCATTAAATTGTTTTAAATCGCACTTATATCTATGTTTGGTATTAGCATTGTTGTTCCCACGAGCAGCTAAGTAAAAGAGTTCGTCCATCCTTTTAGAGGCCTGCATGCATGGATACGGCTGCATACTCTGAGTGATCGCCCGGTATTCCAGAGTCACTGTTTAAGACACCTCACCCAGGTGTCATTCAGCTTTTGGCACGATTGTTACGCCTCTGCTTGGGGGTTAATTTCTTCGGGACCAACCCTGTACAATATTCCGCGACTGCTTCTTAATTATGGTAAACATATGTAGCAAAACCCCTTGGTACACGGACCCTATATACGCAACCTGAGGACGCGTCCGATGGCTTTGTCATAGGTCCCTTGGTTCGATTCCAAAGATCAACAGAGCACCAGAAAGATTTAGATGTGGTTCAAAACGATCAAATTCGCAAAGGACCCGAAAATAGGTCGACAAAAACTGCCAATCACCCTAGAGTTCAGGTTGCTGAAAGTAATTTAGATGGAAACACGACGACGAACCGGGAAAACGCTTATATTGAGTGAACGAATTGACTCAAGGATGACTTGCTGAACTGCTACGATGCCTAAAAATGGCCAGGAAACACGGAATTATTGACAAAGGAACTTTCTTTTACAAAGCCGCGTAGCAGGCAGCCGCGATCCTTGGCCTGAATCTTAGCATCAGAAGTGATAAGTCCCGGAATAATTTTTTCTACTACTTTTCGGTCTGTTCATGAACCTCAGTGTGAGTGAGCTTACACCAGCAGGGATCTTTTGTCCACAGGCAGGTCAATTTAAGTAAATTAATCTTACAACTAGCGATTTGAAAATAGCGTATCAGCATCTACGAATTTTTACGATTCCAATGATATATTACTTGCCTAGAAAAATTGAACATTTGAAGGAGTTTAATATCAAGAAACTTTAGCTCATTATTCAATTTAATACTAAATACTTCTCATATTGTTAACCTTTATAGACAAATTACATATCGTTGCAATCGGAAAAATACGTAGATTCCAAATACATTACATTTAAATCGCGGAACTTTTAATTTTAAATTTTTCTCCCATTTTCCAACAAAGAACCCCTGAGGCAAGGGTTAGTCTAACCCAAGCTCGCAGGTACCTGGTCAGAAAGTAGGTCGTTGCTCAGGCCTGTCATGGTACCCTGACTTAGTCACGAGCGTGCCAACCACTGACTTACCTTGGTATACCTATGGATCTTGGTTGTATAGGTTGTCTGCAAATTCTAGTCAAGTGGACAAGCTTTGTCGATCATGTAGACTCTTTCATCTTTTTCGCATGCATCATGATGTCGGGCCGATAGGCTCGTATAAAATGATCCTTCTGGATAGTAACATCGCAATATAAGATGTAACCTTTATTTTCTTAGGTGGTCACTGTAATTTATCTATAGAAAGACATCCACTCTCTTCGGAGTTCTAGATTTAGGGCAAATTGTTGATGTGTAATGCATGCCACATCACTATGCATGTGCGTATATTCTCTCTGAGCAATTACGCGACAACCTTCAATAATGTGCTCGATGGATTCATTGGTATCTCCACATAATCGTCACCGGTCAACCACATCTTGATGTAACACGTGTGCGTTTGCGATAATTGCTAGTGTTGACAACAATGTGCTAAATCGCAATGACGAATCCTTGCATTTGTCAAAATAGGTCGCCATTTTTCAGCCAAATATTAGATGCCTCAGTATCCGCTTCATGTTAAACTAACAATTTGGGGTGTTCGCCGTCTAATAAAGATCGACTTTACAGATGGTGTTGTAAAGCGCAACATCTCTCCTGCTGTTAAAATAGTCTCAAAACTGTATAACTTGTGACTTATATAGTTCCTTGACATCTACCACGCTCGTACCCCCTACCCTTGCAATCACCAAATTACTGTGAAGAAATTCGGTGCTTCGTCATTTCGACGCGGATGGTTATGTTTAACCTTTCAAGAACGGTGTTCGGCCATTTGCTTTAAGCAAATAGTCTTGTGGTACGCAAGGAAACGCTTGCTGGTAGTCAATGTATGCCATGTGCAAGTTTCTGTGATGTTTCCGAGTTTGCCTCATAGCAATAGCGTCCATGGTGACTAGGCATTTAGTGCCCCGCGAGTTTTTACAACATCCTTTTTGTTCTTCTATAAGCATTTCATTCTCGTCGCAGTGCGATTATACCTTATCTGCAATAATAGCTGTAAGGCATTTATAAATTGTTGGAAGACAAACTATCGGTCGGAATTCAGATGGATTATGAGCGTCTGGTTATTTAGGCAATGTATGCGTAGTACCTTTGACCATAAAGCCTGGCATCAGATCCGGGTGTTCGAAGATCTTATAAAAATAACTTGCCAACGCAGGATGCATATTGTCATACTTGTACCAGAAATTTTGCACCATGTCCGGACCTGAAGCATTCCAGTCACTTACCAGTTAATTGCAAACATACAGCGCCTAAATTGCTTCTGTTCGTTGTACCACAAACACCCGACCAATAGTTAGTCATGTCTTCAAATTGAGGGACTTCGGCATCTTGCTGCTTATTTTCCTTTACACACAGTTCATGGTAGAACCTTCTTTAATCAGCCTGACAGATTCGATTTGCTGTTTTCTTGCACCGGGCTTTTCTTCTCATTACTTGGGGTAAGTTTTCTCT
>CAKNWU010094851.1:0-13835 GCA_932072015.1 Andricus quercustozae | reverse complement strand
TATTGATCTGTTTTATGGCTCTATTGTATCATTCTTTTGGTAATATTTCGGTGTTTTCGTATGTCTGGCACCGAATTTTTCGGTTAAATCTCTTAAAGTTTTATGAACAAATTCCGTGTCATTGTCGATGTGGAGAATCCGAGGTATCCCCCAGGCGAAATAAAACGTTTGTGGAATTCTGACTCTATTGTGATCCCGTTATCTTTTTTAATTTGGATTATTTCGACCCATTTTGTAAATAGGTCTACGAACACTAAAATTTATTGATTTTTTCTCTTTTTAGAACTCACTAGCGGACCCATGATATCAGCTGCTACCATGGCCCATAGTTTTGAAAATTCACTTTTTCCCATTAATCCTATCTTACTTTGCACGGTGTGCCTGGACCAACTTTAAATGCAAGGTGTTTTTTATCAGGTAAAAATGAAAATTTTCAAAAAAATGTGATGTATTTTCATTTGTTTTCACTTTATTTAACGAAATATGGTCAATAAATATAATATCAGTTCATATCAATTCTGAAACAAAAAACAATTTATTTTTATACATGTCGGGCATTGTATTCTTGTACAGCTTTTAGTAAGTTATCTGGGTAATGAGGGTGTGTGCTCGAAACTTGATATTTAGCCCAGGTCTTTTTAAAATCCGAATGGACAGATTCCATGGCTTGTTCACTATAAAATCCAAGGCCTTTTTTAACTTTACGACAAAAAACAGGGACATGAAAAAAAACCGCGTGAACTTTAGGTGTAACTGAAATTTCCAAATCACAGTAACTTCGCTGAAACTCAGATATACAATCTACGTATTTCGGGTTTAATGTCGAAGAAAAACAAGAATCAACGACGGATTGAAAAGCCTTAAAGCACATTAAATATTTCAAACAAGCAATGCTACATATTCCACGCAATAAGTCGATTTTTTCCAACAGCATTTTGCAAGAATTGTCTGCGAACGCTGGACTCCCATGCACAAACTCGCAAGTAACATTACACATCCTAGCTCATGGGAGACCCTCATCTTCGAATTCTGTCAGCATGTGCTTATACATTTTGTTCACAACCCAGAGCATCAGATGTAGTTCTGGTGGTGGAATTATTTCTAATATTTCTGTGTCAGCGTTTTCTGAGAAAATTATAGGAATATTTGTACAATTTTTATACTTCTTTACAGATGATGTTTTACTTCCACTGTCTTGCCACGCAAACAAATTTTCCTTAAAATTTCCAACAGTTCTGTATTCCCCACACGCGTTTAATTCATCTTTTGATGCAGTACACCATGTGCAAGGATAACTGCTGGCGTGTGACATGATGCCCGTTAATACGTTGGCAAGTTTTTAATCAGTTGATATTGTCCCTTTTAAATCCTTCAATTTTAAGAGTGACCACATCAATAAAACGTTTTCATATTTCTCTTGTGTTTGTGCCACTATCCCAAGCAGTAGTAATTTCTTGACGCCAGAATCCCTAAACTTTTTTCTGACAACGCCTTCGGTATACTTCTGTCGACCTTCTACATTTGCAAGTTCTGATTCATCCAAATATTGCATCGAAAGGCAAACTTTCAAAAAACCTCCGCCGTCATCTATTCCGAATTTCAGATGCATTTCATCAACTTCCCTTTTTTCTTTAACAAACTGAAATAATCCTTTTACATCATTGCTCAAAACTAAAGTTTCTGCAGTAGTTGCAGTATCGTTATTTTTAGTGTTAATCACATCACACTCTTTCACACTGGAATACAAATCAAGAGAATGATTCATAGTTTTTAATTTTTGTTTTAAATCTCATTGAAATAATTTTCTGTCATTCGTAGCGACACGAAGAACTGCTGTAATACCATGTTCTTTATTCGTTGAAAGCCCATAACTTGTTCCAATTTTTAAAACATCTTCAGCAGAAGCACGTTTCCGTTTTTTGCTTTCTGATTGCCGTTCATTCAAAGAAATGTTCAAAGGCTTTCCATGTTTCTGAGATAAAGCTATTACAGTATTTCTATCTGATTTATTTTCTTCAATGTTTGTCGCTTTTTCATTTGAAATCACTTTAATCAAATGACACACCAAGTATTCTTTTTCTTTTAGGGGTATATCGTGTATAATGTAATCTTTTAAATTTTCGTAATGCTTCGGTGCACAAAAAAAAAGTGATTTTCCTATTACTAATTCTGAATGGCACTTTTTGCAGTATCTTGTTTTATTTATTTCTTTCGCACCTGACGTGTTTTTTACAAAATTAATGTGTCCTGGTGTTCTCACTAAGTTACATAAGTCGCATTCATATAATTTGCCTTGTTTGGATCTGGTTTTTTGATTTATTAATTTGAATGTAGAATAATCTGGTAATTTTATACTCACATTACTTTCATCACTTTTGACCGAACGATAAACAAGGATTCTGCAGGCATTACAAACAACTACAGGGAGGCGATTATCTTCAGCATGATAGCTCACAATCTTTTGAATAAGATTTTTCAAATGATTACTAATCGTAAACAATTGTTTCTTTTTTTTTTAAACAAAGAAGGTAAATTTTCGCAAGGTTTTCTTAATGAGTTCCAGCATGGTCTTTAGATTTTGCAGACATATTTTATGATTTTTTCAGTACAACTTGTTCTAGATATGTTTACATTAGGTTAAAGGCTCCATAAATGTTTATATTCACGTGTTGTTATGTGTTATTGATGTGAGAACACAGGCATGTATGATAATAGGTATATTTAAGACGTACTTCAAAGACTTTATTATATTTGAGGAATTTTTCACCCTTAAAGAACATTTTTCTCAAAAACGGCTCGGGGGATTTAACTCAAATTTTTTTTAACACTATTTCTAAGCCTCTTAATCGAACCCAACAAAAAAATTGGATGTGCTATGACCTTGCATTTAAAGTTGGTTCAGGCACACCGTGTTTGGTTATTTGGTTTCACTCTTTAACAAATCTGGCAGTTTTTTACGTATTTGATCATGTCCGAATGTAGATCTGGCTAGAAATAATATTCGAAAATTTTCGCGTGGGTTTGAGTCTGGTAATAGGGTAGGTTTGAGTGGGTCAGTTTTGTAGAAATTTCCAGAGAGCAACAGGGACAAAATTTGAACTACTTTTACGATAGATGACTTCGTAGTAATATTCTAGTAAGTCCATCTGGCTAATCGGCCAGTGGGGTTTTTTAGGTTACGGAGCCGCTTCAACGCTGAATGGTCCGTGATTACTTTAAACCTATAACCTTCTAAGTATGGCCTAAATATTCGTATGGCCCAAACTACCGCTAGGTATTCATTTTCTCATGCCAATTACCGAGATTCTGCGCCGCTAAGTCTTTTACTCGCGTATGATATTACGTGATTTACGCCATCAATCGTTTGCGTAAGTATGGCTCCTAACCCTTTATTGTACACGTCGGTTTCGAGTAGGAAGGGTTAAGTAAAATCGGGGCAGGTTAATATAGGTCTTTCATCGTTTGGAAAGTTTTATCTTGATCTAATCCCCAATCCCATGTTTTATCTTTTTTAAGTAGTCTGTTCATCGGTTCTGTAGTTTCGGCAAAGTTTATGATAAATTTTCGGTACCAAATTGCCAGCACTATTATGTGCTGTAATTGTTTAATATTTTTTGGTTTAGGGAATTTTAAGATTGGTTTTATTTTTTCATCGTCGATTTGGAGTCCCCTGTAGTTGACTTTAAATCCTAAGTATTTGATTTCCCAGCAGCCGAACTCGCATTTGTCCGAGCTGATCGTTAGATTTGCATAATTGATTTTATCTAATACAATATTCAAATATTTCAAATGGTCTGCAAAATTTTGAGTCACAATCACTATGTCATCCTTTTAAATTAAAACATGCCTTATCTAGGGACTATGAATGCTGTTATTGGTTTTGAGTTTTCGTCTAATGGTATTTGTAAATAGGCTAATTTTAAGTCAATTTCATAAAATGAATTTTCCTGCTCTTAAAGTTTCCAGAATTTATGTCATGAGTGGGATTGGGTAGAGGTCCTTTTTTGTAATATTATTAACTTTTTAAAATCTAAACAAAATCTGTAATCTTTGATTGGTTTTTTTATTATCACTATAGGGTTTGACCAATTAGAACAAGAGGGTTCTATTATATCCTGTTCTAATAATGTATCCACTGTTTAATAAATTATTTCTTTAATTTTTGGGCTCACGTGGTAATATCGCTGTTTAATGGGATCGAAGCCTTGGACGTCAATTTTATGTTTTGTTAAATGAGTCGTGCTATGTTCTTTTCCCTGTACTTTTATTTTGTTTTCGAGAAGTTTTTCTAATTGGGATTGTTGGATTTCGTGAAGCTCGACAATAGCTTCGCAAATTTTTGGCGAACTATTGTTTTGTTCGTCCATTTTTCCTAAACTATCCGTCATATTATTTAATCTTATTGCTTATTTTTTAAATTAATCCACTGCTTTCTGTTGTCAATTTCCGATATCTCATTGGCTTTTTGAGATTCCTTTTATAATTTTTTCTGATTAGTAACTTTTTTATTCTTCCAAAGGTTACTATCGCTATCCTCATATGTGTCCTCCTATTTTCTATCGTAAAAAAATGGTCCTAACTTATTTTCCTTATTTTGCTTCCTAATTCTCAGTTTACTTAAACTAAATGAGTCTTGTGTGCTTGAGTCGTCGGTAGTATCTTGCGTGGGAAAGCTCTCTAGGGGTTGAAATTTGTTGCTCATGGGGATGCTTATTATGCTGGGGATGTCCTACGTAGGATTTGTTACAGAAATTAGGGCGTTTTTGGTTTTTGGGATTGGATAGGATTAATAGGTAATGTGGGCATTTCGCTATCTTTTAATGTCTGGATACTTTTGTTAAGCTCTCTAGTGCTTTCGAAGTTATTACTACCACCGAATTTAGGTGTCATAATTTAAGGTCATCCGTAGGGCTTTTAGCATGTCCGTGCCTAAAATGCCTACTGAGTTTAATTTTGGGACTAACCTGAACATAACATGTTTTGTGTATTTACCGACCCTAATTCGGATTACTACTTGCCCAATTATATCGACCGTTTCGCCGTTCGCGACCATTAATTTTCGCGAGACGGGTTTAAAAATTAAAAATTTGGAATTCTGGATTTTTCCAGCAATTTCCTGTCAATGTACGAATGTGTGGTACCACTATCCACTAAAATTCGAAATATGCTACCGTCGAATTTGGTTATTAGATGAAAACGTGTTTCGGTTATTTCTTCTTTACCCAAATTTAAAAATTCTGGCGTTCCGGTATTAGGTTGTACTATTTGTGGTTTTAATACAAGTTCCTCCAGTTTCCCTAGTTGTATGCAATATATGGGCATTCTTTTTTTAAATAGCCCGATAACTCAGAATGATAACAATTTGAATTATTTGTGAGTCTTTGTTATCATTGTTACTCGATTTTTGATTTCTGTTACCGCAATTCAGTTTTTGGAAGTTTTGTTTACCGTTATTATTTTTTGAGTTATTTTCCGCTTTTTCTGTTAGAAATTCGATCATTGGATTGTTTCGTCTTTGATTTTGCCCTGATGACATTTGATTAAACATTGATAAGTTTGGATTATAAGGATTAAATGGATATCGTGGTCTATTTCTTGTGAAACTAGGTTGGTAATTTGATTGGAAACCAGGTAGGAATCTAGGCCTGAGGTTTTATTGCCACTCTGTTATTAAGTTTTTGTTCATTATTGTCCTCAATCTCAGGTTCAGTAATATGTAAGACTTGCCCTCGAATTTTTGATTTGGCTAGCTCAGTTTCTCATTCTTTACCTAAGTTCTCTAATTGTTCAAAAGTTTGGAAATCTTTCCTTTTGATGTAAATTTTGTATTCGATGTGAAGGTTTTCGTAAGTTCTAGTTAATTCTTATTCTAAGTTTTTTCCAGGGTAAAGTTTAGTACAGAGTTGTCTTATTTCTGGTAAGCAAGAGTTTTTGTTTTATTTCTTCCGAAAAACTTTCGTCGATATGCGCGTTCTTAAAATCTTCGGTGAAATCCCATAAACATCTTCAGGAATTTTTATTTATTTCGCACCAATCTTTTGCATCTTCAATCAGTAGTGCGTCTAAATTTTCTAAAATATCGCGGTCGTTTATTTTGTATCCTCTTTTAAATCTTTTCAATTCGTCCAAAAAATGCGCGGGACTACCATTTTTATTGTTTCTGAATTTAATTGGCCAATTGCTCATAATTTAAAACGGCGTTTGTATCATGTCAAAAGGAAAAGAAGTTGCTTGCATTGTTTGGTTATTTGTGTGACTATCTGATTCGTAGCCTTTATCTGAATTATTTGTGTGGATTCTTGAACATCGGTTCAACCTGTTCTTTGTCTTTAGTTTCTAGTGATTTTAAATTAATATTTTTCATTCTGTTGCGTTCGCGATTTGACCAGGCAGAGTCCGAAGTGAAAGTGCTAGTTCGGACGTTGCCTGACACCACTCAGTCAATTCGCGGAGGGACCAGGCAGACTGCGTTGTGACGGCACATCGGACTTTGCCTGTAACATATCCACTTTCAATATGGTTTTGTATTTGGTACTTAGAAACTTTCAAACTGGGTATGATTGGGATCTGATGTGTTTTATATTAGGTACTCGCAATGAATTACTATCGGATCCTACGTGAATCGTAATTGGCTTTTTTATTCGGTTTCTAACTGATATTTATCTTCTCGTTAGTGACTTTCATAGTGGCCTTGATTAGGATCTGATGTGCTGTGTACTCGGTTCTCGCAATGCATACCTATGGGGGCATAAGCGGCACCTAAACGGATTTTCTATTGGGTCTCTAAATACAGTCTATTTGTTGCGAATCTTAAACTATACTTCAAATTAAAAAATAAAATAATTACCGATAAGTTTTTACACAATTATAGTACAACTTGTTTATAATCAGTAAATATATCGAATTTTAACACAAACATAGCAAATTAAATTTCGCATGTATCGCAGGGATTCGAACCTAAAATCAATCTTCTTAATCTAGTGCTCGGAAGCTGGTAACTTTTACGCTCGACTACTTTCGCACTGTAGAATCTTGAAAAATTTCCCTTATACTTACTAAGATCCAAATAATGATTATGACAATTTTTTTCATTAACTTATTTTTCGCAATTGTTTAAGCCACAAATTATAATTCTACATACAAATTTTTTAAATAATTGTTCTAATGATTTGTCATATTTATCTAATAAAAAAAATCTTTGCGTATAAGAAATTCAATTTTTTTGATAATAATTTGTATCATTTTTAATAATAAAAAATGTTTATTATTAAATTATATAATCACGACATTCGTATTTTGAACTTTTATATTTTCACTTAATTTTCTTAATTGACATCAAGTGGCGCTGATGTGAATGTTAGAATTTTAACACGAGTTCAGCTGCTTGTAGATTAGGTTTCTCAATCATTCGCTTGATTAAACCCTTCTCGAAGTAAACGGATTGCAACCTTATCCGTTTTAATCCGTCATCTATTCACAAGTATCCGTTTGAATACATTTGTATACCCTTCAGTCCGTTTTTATCCGTTAGATATCCAATTATCCGCTTGAATAATAATCTTATCCGGTGTATATATCCATTTTAATCCTTCTGTATCCGTTTTTGTCCATTACTATCCATTTTTATACATATGCGTTTTAATCCTTATTTTTTTATCCGCGACTTAATCCTTATCTATCACCCAACGACTTAGATTTCATCTCGTCACCTATCATGGATTAAAAATCCTTCATTAATCGTCATTAATCCTCCTTTTACCGTTCTAATCTAAGAATCTCTATCCGCAACTCTATCCTCGTCTATCACAAACCCACTTTGACATTCGTTAATATCTATCACGGATACGATACTCATCCATGCCAATCATTAACTATCCTCTTTAATCCGACCTCCACAAAAAATATTGTTTATCCGTTCCATCCATAATTTCCTATCCTTCACCCTATCTTTTCTATCCGCGACCTACTTTGACATTCTTCCTTAATTATCACGGATAGAATACTTATCTATTATTATTTTCTCCATGGAAAGAATTGGCTATCCGTTCTAATCCATAATTTTCTATCCGTCACGATATCCTTATATACCCGCGACCTACTTTGATTTTTCTCCTTATATAACACAGATAGAATGTTAATCCGCACCAATCATTGCATATTCTCTTTCATCCGTTCTCCACAATATAAATTAGAAAAAACATCGATTGAAACGGATAAGCAATATATTTATATTTTCTATCCATTTCAATCCATAATTTTCTATCCGGAAACTTATTCTTTCCTATCCGCGACCTACTTAGACTTTCCTTTTAATCAAGCACTGACACCATACGTATCCATGCCAGTTAATGCTTATCCTAATGAATCTTTTCTTCACAGAAAGAATTGGCTATCCGCCCTAATCCATAATGTTCTATCCGTCAGCCTATCCTTATCTATCCACGACCTACTTTGTCATTCCATGTTAACTACCACGGATAGAATACTTATCCATGCCAGTCCTTATTTATCCTCATGAATCTTTTCTCCACAGAAAGAATTGGCTTTTCGTTCTAATCCATAATTTTCTATCCGTCACCCAATCTTTGTCTATTCGCGAGCTACTTTGATTTTTCTTATTATGTAACACGCATAGAATCTTAACCCGTGCCAATAATTTTTTATCATCTTCAATCCTTTCACTATAAAATGTATTGCCTATCTGCACAAATCCATAATTTTCTGTCCGTCACCGTATTCTTTTCTATCCGCGTACTACTTTGATTTTATCTCGTCACCCATCACGGATCGAAAAGGTATCCGTGACAATCAATGCTTATTCTCTTCAATCCTTCTGTCACCTAATCCTTGTCTATCCGCGGACTACTTTGATTTTTATCATTATGTAAACAAAATTATTGACTGTCGGTTATAAATCGTGATTTTCTATCAAATACGAAGTAGCATTATAGTTTTCACTGCAGATACATACGTATACAAGTTTTTTCATTCAAATTAATACGCGAGGATAGAATATTATCAGTTCAGTACAGATTCAAAAGGATAGACGCGGATAGAGTATTACTAGTTGAAGTCTGATGAAAACAGATAAATATGGATTGCATAATTTTACTTGAAGACGGCTTTAAACGGATAGATATGGATATATTATTTTTAGTTGAAGTTGGATTAAAAAGTATACATGAGGATAGAATATTTTTCGTTGATGGCGGATTAAAACGGATAAATAGGACACCATCTCACGGATAGATAAGGATAAAAACAGTTTCGACTGAAACGGATAGGGGCGGATGAAATTCCACTTCACGTATTGAAAATTATTCAAACGGATAAAGATTTCAAAATCTCAAAAGGGATAGAACATAATTGAAAAGGATGCAAAGTGCTCATTCAAACGGATAAAAAATTCTATCCGTTTGAATCCGCTATTTCCTATTCGTTTGAAGTCGTTTACTTCCAGAAGGGAAAGTTTTCCTCTTAAAGACTAGATTTATTTATGTGGTGACTGGAAGAAAATATCAAGTTGCATTATTTATAATGAAAAATTAATGCTATGAATATTTTTAATTTGTGTAAAGTGGAATTACCTTACTGCTAACAACTGATCAATATGCTTGCATATGACATTTAAGATTATAACCAGGGGCGGTCAACGCAATGGGAAGTAAGCGGCAATGGATACTCAGAACTGGCGCCGCGTACAATTGGCCTTGGAACTAAATCGCATGTGCATCAGTTAGTGCACGTGTATCTATATCTAGTTCTTTTCATTTGTTTTATCAATTTTATTATAATTTAAGGAAAATGAAAGACTTAATGAAAAATTTGAAGAATATGAGAGAAAAGAGGAAAAAGTAACATTTTTAATGTCTATTGAATCATATTTTCATAATTTTGCACAAACCACGACCGACAAAATTGCACAAACAACTCGCTGCAACTCGCTGAGAAATAAGTTTTTCGGGTTATGTTGGTTTATGTCATGGTTCGCGCCGCAGTTCTTAAAAGTCAACCTTCCCTTGCCTTGCTCACCCGCTGACGACAGCAGCGCGCGTACAATTGGTTCGCGAACTAAATATAATCATAATGGTATTCGGCCGTCTATTTCCTATGGCGTAGACCGCCCCTGATTATGGCAGTCTCTTAATGGCGATTTCTTTTTATTTTCCAATGTACATCCTCATTAGACTTTTACATATTCTACATATTGTACCTTATTAATAATACTTAGCTCAGACTTATTATTATTATATTATTATATTATTTTCTACTACAAATCTTCCAATTTTCAGCCGCTCAATTTAATTCCGATTTCCCATTAAAATTTCTAATAGAACCTTATAGGTGCCTAATAGGAGTAACTTGAAGGCATGACTTTGAATTTTAATCCAGTTAATTTCATCCCGATTTTCCATTAAAATCCCTAATAGAGAACCTCTTAGAGAAGCAAGTTTGAACTTGTGCGATTAGCGAGAAAACAGAACATAATAAGTGCCTCTTAGAGCCACTTTGAAGGCATCACTTTGAGTTTTAATCCGACTAGTTTTAATTAAATTTGCCATTAAAATGCATAATAGAACTTCTTAGAGCAGCAATTTTGAACTCGTGCCATTCGCGAGAAAGCAAAACCCAATAGGTGCCTCGTAGATACAATTTAAAGGCATTGTTTTGGGGTTTAAACTGATTAATTTAATTCAGATTTTTCATTCGAATTCCTAATAGAACCTGCTAGAGGAGCAATTTTGAACTTGTGTCTTTCGTAAAAAAAAGCAGAACCTGATAGAAACCTTGTATGGCCTTCTATTGATAACCTAATGGGCATTTTTACTAGGAATTGGTATACTCTAGCGACCAATTGAATGGGACGGATACGCTACAGCGTATCCTTCTAGTATCACAGTATATGCAACTGACATCCGCTACGATGCGCTTGAAGTCACCTTCAGCAGACCTTAATGACAGGTGTTGCACTTTTAAAAAATTTTAACGCTGCAGAAAAAAACTGTTGCAATTACTCCGTGACTTAATGACGGAACTTTTAACGTAGAAGCATAATTGTCATAATTTAAATGGTAATCTTGCTGTTTTTATTGAGTTTTTTTGCAAGTTACGGAAAGGATACTATGTGGATACTACAAGGATACGATGTAGCGTATCCGTTCCGTTCACCCGGTCCGCCAGAGTAAACTCTTTTTTTGGGCACAGAAAAAGAGGCTGTATATGTTAAACATCTTGCGATAAAGAAATCCCTTTTGAATGTTTAACAATAGGTGAAAAAATTTGAAAAAATTCAGTTTTGTCAGAAGTGTTCCTTTCTGGTGCCTCCTAATGCTTAGGTATGCTCAACAAAAATTGAAGGGCATAAAATTTGGGATAATTTGATCTAAACTAAAAATTCATACTCGAATAAAAAAACTGGTAAGCAGAAAATTCTAATCAATGCAGATTTAGACTATGCTAGATCAATACTGCAACGCTATATAGCTCGAATTTTTGGCTCCACATACTTTTTTTTGTGTGCCCGTGTCATTGATATGCTTTGTAGAACACAGTTGTGAGACGTTCGCAAAATTTTCCTGGGAACATTCTCCCAATACGGGAATGAACAGTTTGTTCACCCCAGAATCCTTGAATCGCTTAGCAGAAACTTCTTGTTTATACTTTTGTCAGCGCTAATCAAATTATTTATCTTCTGTGGTGGATTGAATAGGCCAGTCTGAATCACATACAGCAATTTATTATTTATACGCGTATAGAGAATTTCCTTCCGACATTCATAACCTTTCCCTTCGCCCTTTTCGTACTTGGTTCGCTCGCTCACCGTTTTTTTTTAAATTTCATCATTAAGCTTCAATTTTGCATTCTCGCATTGGTACATTAAAATTTCGTCTTCTGGATTAACTGTCCAAAAAATTTCGCGCATTCGATCCTCCATTTCGCTGTGACATTTATTAGATTCTACAGGGGCTCGGGTCATTACGTCGACATGGTGTAATTTTTCGCCCGCTCGATGAACGATTTCGAACTCAAATTCACTAAGTATATTACACCACCTAATGATCTGCGGATTTTTCGTATTTTGTGTATTTAGATAGAACAACGCCTGATAATTGGTAACTATTTTGAAAATACTTATAAAAAACTAACGAAAACGCGACACCGGTGAAACTATTGCAAGCAGCTCTAATTTTCTAAATGGTAACTTCTCTCGGGTTCGCTAGTACGACGGTTTATAGTATAGACGAGGTGAAATTTCTTGTCTGAAGATTTCTGCAAAAGTATCGCTGATACAACTTTTGTGCTCGCCTCGCTGTGAAGTTCAGTGAGAGCTTTTAGATTGAAATCTCTAAAACCGGATGACGTTTCACTGATGAGGTTCGTTATCTCGTAACAGAGCATATATAGATTGGCATTTTCTGCAAATTTGTGTAAAAATCGTGTGTAAAATCACGCAAGACCTAAAAATCTTCAGCGCTCGTGTATATCAGACGGGATCGGAAAATCAATTACACCTTTCTATCATTGAGTCAGTCGGCTTAATTTTCCCCTTTAAAAACATAAAGCCGAAATATTTCACACGTTACTGGGGAAAAGCACATCCAGACTCATTGATCATGCGATTCGCTTTTTTCAATGCTTTAAGGACTAAAATAAGTTCTTTTTTTCTGAAATCAGGCCAATCTTTTCCAGCCATCAAGATGTCATCTAGATAAGAAGGAACACAACGTTCTCTAAGTGGTTCTAGAACTTTTTAAAATAACCATTTACAAGATCTAGTGTGATAAATGATTCCACGCTGTTCAAAATTGCTAGGTGATGATCTAGATTTGGGAACGGAATGTGAATTCGTTCCGTCTGGCTATTTAATTAGCACATGTCAATGACCATTCGAGTTTCAACATTCGCTCTTCTAGCCAACAAAACTGGACTTGCATAAGAAGAATTTGTATCGATGGAAATCCCTACTTCTTGTAATTCCTTAGTTATATTTTTAAATTTGTGGCGCTCTTTGATACTTGCAGAATAAGCTTTGCTATTTACCGGCTTACGTCTAGGCTCGGTTATTGGCATTTCAATCAGATCGTTACAACCTAATTCAGAAATACTTTTCGAGACCGTATCGCGATACTCATTCAACATGCTTACAAGGTTCCCTAAATGTTTTTCGATTTTGTAATTTCTGAAAATAATTGTTTCCTGCACTGAATACACTGGTGAACTTAAAAGAATGTGCCGGAAGTTTCATACGTTTATTTGCGATTATATATTTTTTCGGAAACAGATTCATTAACATTAACAGTGGTCAAACAGCTTTCCGACTTCTCAGTGATGATCAACTTGTCTCCATTTTTGTGGTAAATTGTCCACGGATGGTCAGTATAGGTACGACTGATAATCGTATCAAAGGCTTGTGTGTTATCGGGCACTACACGAAAACCAATTTTTTTTCAAGAAACACATCATCTACTGAGATATTCAAATATACGATTCCGGGCTAATTCATTTAATATTTTTCAGAATCGAAGCCTTGGAATGTTACATTATCACGCATCAGTTGAAGTCCTTCTGATAAATCAACTGTGGCTTTAATTATACTTTCTTGACGTATTTTTAAATCGTTGGATCGCGATTGACACTGATCAAATTCAGTTTTCTATTCGCAGTCGGGAGAATGCAGTGCCTCTACATTTGACCGTTCTCCTTTAATTTTAAACATTTTAATTCCCTACGCAAATCTGGACAGTCTTGCGACATATGACCGAATCTCGAGCAATTATAGCACTTTAATTTACCCGAAGCACTTTTCAAAAGTCGATGACGGTTTGGATCACATC
>CAKNWU010094845.1:0-17921 GCA_932072015.1 Andricus quercustozae | reverse complement strand
TTTAATTTTTTAGGTTATATAAATCGGTTGAAAGAACCTTGTCCCAAACTCTCAATGCAATATTCCCAACCTTGTATAGGCAGTTTCAGAAATATTCACGGAATTTGTTGTACTATCTGGGTAATATATCTCACGGTCGTGAGACGTGGCCATGGGTCGGTGATATGGCGGCTCCGCGGTTCTACTGGGAGCCACTGTCATTTTCATGAATGGCAGTTGCTCCCATGTGGACTCTGCGGTGGTTGTTTATCTTATTTTTTAAATTAGATATCATATTGGGAGAAGTTACAGGCTCCGGAAGCTACGATCATAATTCCTTAAAGCAACCAATCCCGATGCAACTGGAACGTGTACGTCATCCACTTCTGCTTCTTCTCTCCTAGAAGATAAGCAAGAGCAGGCAATTTACGCGAGACAAAATCCACTATCCCCAGTGTTTGCTGCATTAATCCGAACAGCACATTCAGATGCTGACCACGCACGATAAATAATATGTCGTTCGCGTAGCCTATAACGTAGTAGCCCTGACTCGTCAGCAGATGAAGCAGTTCATCCACTACAAAGCACCATAGCAGGGGCGATAAAACACCTCCCTCTGGACATCCCGGGTCAACGGTTCCACATAAAGTGTTACCACCCTTCGTCGTTGTCAGGTTCCTGTTGGCCAACACGTGGCAGGTTCATTCCACGACTGCTATAGATACACCATGTGCAATCATGGCTGCCCTAATCATCTCTTTGCAGGTGTAGTTGAAGGCTGTTGCTCCTTGTGAAGTGGTCTACTTTACAAAACCTTGTCGCGGATATATCTATCCACAAGTCTTTCCACTGTTTTTAGTAGGTAATCATGTAAGACTGATGGAACGGAAATCCTTGGTTGCAGTATAACCATATCCTGTCTGTTTTTGGACTGAAGACTACTCTCGTACCTCTCCATGCCGTTGGAACATATCCCAGCGGCAGACTAGCCCTAGCAAGTCTCACGAGCGGTCCTATGATGATCTCTCCCGCCCTCTGTAAGAGGACCGGGTATATGCCATCCGGACCAGGAGACTCGTAAGGACTGAAAGACTTCAGGGCCCACCAGACTCTGAAGGAAGTGACAATCTCGTTGGCTAGCCGCCGTTTCGGACCCAGTTGTGCCACAGGCGGCCTCCTCGTCCGACGCTGGATATCTAAATTATATTAATAAGAAAAGAAATAATAATACAGACAAGGTATAATACTATGTCAATTATTATTGGGAAGTGGTCACTACTCATTTTGTCAGTGAAGGTATAATACTCAAAGTTATTGCCTCTCTGACTTTTCGTACAGGTTTTAATTCAGGAGTGTTTTTAGGGTGATCTTAGAATATCAACCCTTAGTCAGGAAACTCCCTCGGAAAGTCAGGGGGGTATTTGTAACATTTTGTTTCGGAATTTTTTAAATCATTATTTTACATTCGATGCATTTTCCTTCTTTTATTGTTTTTATAAAAATATATTTTCCAATAAGATACATTTGTTATGGCTTTTAACAATTTATTACAGAAGTGTATTTTTTTCGGCTGCTTTGAAAATGCGATATTTAAGGACTTTAACATTTTTATGGCAAGTGTTGACGATTCGCAGGGACATTTCGCCTCAAATGTGGATTTAAGCTTCTAGGAGGAAAAAAAATTCCCCCCCGACAATTATTCGTTGCGCTAGCATTTCGAATTGACTTTTTCAGGTGAGTTTTCTAGGTTACATTATCCCCTAAATGTGCCCTAAGAAATTTGTATTCTAAAAACTTGGAACCTGTAGTTGCCAAGAAACTTTAACTACTTTTCTGCAATAGAGAAAGACTTGCAATTCCGATTAGCTTTTAGAACTAAGAAGTTTTAATTTGCTTTTTTTTAATTTTTCTAAATATAAAATTTATTTTTTCTAAAATTCATATTTTAGCAATTATAACTCATTGAAGTATGGTATATTCTGTAAACATCGTCCACGCAAACCTAGTGAAAATTTAAAGCAAATCGGTGCCATACAGTTCGCTGGAGATGTGAGCAAGTGTAAAAAAAGTATTGTTGTGAAATCCCTACACCTTGTAAGCTGATGAGGATATTATGAATCCTTGAAAAATTTGAGTAGAAAATTAATTTTGCCACAGACGCATGAGCAATAGGGAGGTCCAAAATTGCATTGGAAATTTTTTTTCTCGAATTTTTATGATATCGCGTGGGAATTTGTTCGAATCCACACAAAAATACATCCATTTTTTTTATTAGAAAAAAAAAGAAAAGATATTTAGAGGTGGCGCAAGCACGTATTTCCCATGAGAAAAAAAGTCGTTTTTGTAAATTTTATTCAGAATCGTCAATATTTTCTGCATCGACTTGAAACTCAGCATTTGCTTCATAATTAGCCATAGAATACGAATAAAAGATAACTTTTTTAATATCACCCCAATAAGTCTGTTTAAAAGGTTTCAAAAATCCCCATAAGTGGAAAAATGGGTATTGCAAGTTTTTGGCGCTGATTATGATTTTTGTTGCGTTTTTTTAATGCAAGTTGTTTCTAATGCATAAAATACTTGTTGTCCACTTTTCAATGAGAGTGAAGTAATATTTAATTTAATTTAGCAAAAATAATTGTTTAAACAAATTATTATTGTTTATAACTATCTGCATCTATATTAATGTCAGATAGTTGCGGCTTTTTCTGAAAAGTTTAACTTTGCTTTGCCTTTTTAGTTATGAACAAATAATAAATAAACATTAGAGAGGATCATATTTTAAAGAATCTCTTTTTTTTTATGAGTATATTTTTTAACATAAAAGAGAAATATCATAATCAATTAATTATTCTTTTGAGGTCTTTTTAATCTATATATAGGTATATTATCATCGACGAGACTTGTTTTCTCCAGGGAAGGAGGGAGGCGAGCTGATATTAAAATATGTCTTCCCACCTACTCCTAATTACTCCATTTTTGCTTTTGTCTCTTATATAGGTAAGATAGATGGTTTGTTTCAATTAATTTTTTTTCAAATATTGTGAAAAGAGCACAAATAATTCACTCTAAAAATACAATACTATTTAAAATATGATTCTTGTTGGTTTTTCTATGGATGAATTATTATTCATAAATAATTTTAATAATAATATTATTATTTGTGAAAAGTGGACAAAAAGTTTAAGAGTTAAAAAAAAACTGCAACTTTTTAGCACTTATCTAAGAGAAGATAGTTATAAACAGTAATGAATTATCTAAACAACTATGTTTGATAACTTGCATTATTTATTACTTTACTAAGTAAAAAGTGGGTAAAAAGGTAACAATGAAGTATTTAAACAATTTATGCAAACATGTAAGAATCAGTATTAAGTACATAGTATTTTGAGTATCAGAAACAATTTAGCGCTAAAAACTCGCAAAACCCAGTTTATCACTTATGGGTTATTTTTGGGACCCTATAAAATAAACTTATGGGCTAATTGTGAAGAGAAATATTGAATTTCAACTCGATTCACCTAATATTGACGGTGCTGAATAAAATTTCACAATAACGTCTTTTTTTGTGATGGGAAATAAGTATTAAAACTTCATGGGGCTTGCTTTTTGATTTGAACAAATTTCCGGGCGATATGCTTAAAAAAAATTAAACCAAGGAAGATGTTCTGAATCCTCCAAGAAAGCACCGTACGAACAGAGTAACATTTTTATAAACACCCAACTGTCGGATTCTGTCCCCACGGTCGCTGCCTTCCTAGAAATGCTGGCCCACGCAGTTTCTCAGCGCGCAGGTTGAGAGACGGCTGCAAATCTCGCCTCGGAAGGGCCGTAGTGTGTGGGTACTCAGTCCAGTATATTGCGCAATATTATGCATTCCCATTGGAAACGGTTCAGGCGGCCCTGACTGTTTACGTTTCGATCCGCCTGACTTGTAGCCAAGGCTATTTGCAGGCAGCCCCCGAATCTGGACTGACACCGAGAGTTCGGAGTAAATCGGTTTAGATTTTGCCGTAGATATGAGCCAAAGCACAAAAGTAATTTTGCACATAATCATTCAAAAATTTGAGGATAATGAGGATATCGTGAATGCTTGAAAAATGACAGTAGAAAATAGTACCACGCATATCTATACTTTTGATTTTATCAAGCTACAAATGTAAGGAAATTTATACAGTTTCATATTTTAACGTGATCTACTGAGCTACAATAATATCGAATACGAATTGCGCCTTCAGTATAATGAAAGTTGGGTATTCATACTTTTTTCGGGATAATTTATTTCCGTTTTTTTCTGGCTTCTAGTATTTTCCCGGAGTTCGATAAGCGTAGACAAAATATTTTCGTTGAGACCAGGGAAATACCGTAAATACCGTATGGTGGGAGTTTGCGTCACAGCCCATCAACAGAGGAATCCTATTCTCCTGGCAGTGCCGAATTAGAGCCTTGAATTCTGTAGGAGATGGGGCTCCTCGGCTTCGCCTGGGAAATAATCCAAGGCGATATAAACCTCTAGTCTTTCTCCGCTTCTGTCCTTGAGTATTACCTTAATAACGGTGAGGTCCCTAGAGCATAGCTTAGGAACCAAAATCGCATCCATACCCTTGACTGCTTTTTATGCCCTTGGTGCTTTTTCGCGTGGCCCATTATATATGGAGTCACACCCTCTTAAATCACTAATCCTTTCCCTGTATAACCATGGTTCTTAGATTAGGGCAATCCCTGCCTGCGCTACTGTCACACGCGTGATTAGAATCGCTAAAACGCCTTTGCTCTAGTGAAGATTTATCTACATCGTTGAGATTCCCGTCTCAGCCATTAATAGACTAATTCGGGACGTCTCTTGGAGTATTTTCTCCTTTTGCCCGTAGACCGAGCAGTAGTAGTTGCACCAGATGCTGCTGCGGTTTCTAAGGCCCCTTTTGAGGAGCCTTGGTTTTTTTCTCGAGAGAAGCGCTGTGCGGGCTATTAATTTCTGGGCACCAATACGGGGATTCCTCTTAACAGAGAAACCAGTAATCTTTTATTCAATCTCGGTAATTTGGTTGTTGTTAGCGGTTTTAATTATCTCGACCGCTTCTCGTAGGAGAAGCCCCTGAGGAGCTTTCCCCCTTTAGCGGAGGGTTACATGAGGGCCCTGGGTCAGAGCCCTCGTTGTTTTTTGCTTTTGTAGGCTACGATGGTCCCACGGGTAGCTATGGAAATAAAGAACGCCCCCTGAAGAGCTCCGCTTACAGGGGGAGGGTCTATATACTAAGGGATTCGACCTGTTATCCCAAAGATGCCGTTAAGCTACCTGCATTGTGACTCTGGCGTGTCCGCCTCAGCTGAGAAGGGCACGCCGGTGTGTTCAAGGATTTTGTAACCCTGGTGCCATTCAGCCCTTGACACGTTGATCACATCATGGCTTGGGAGCATGAGAACTCGTGCCCTTGATATTCCAGGGTCTTTGCTGTTACCCTCTGGAAAGATCGTTGCTTATTTCAGGTCCCGCAGACTAGAGTCCGTCAGTTCCCCAGAGCAGCCACACCTCGTGATGCAGTCCCTCTGGCTCACCATCAGCAGTTCTCTCGTCCAATTAGACCCTTAAGCCCTCCCACCAGCTACAAGGTCACGTGATCCCCAGGGAGAGTTCTATGTAATTAAATATAGTTACAGATTAAATTGCTCAAAGCTCAGCAGGCTTTGAGGTACACATTCTCTTTGTGACACTCGCGCTTCACGCTTGATTTTCAACGTCTTTAAATATATATTTATTTACTGAGCTACCTTTCAATAAAAAGCGACAAACTTTTATGAAGGGAAAGTCCTTCACCGTCCTCTAACGGACCAAGGGACGGACGGACGGACGGATGGACAGAAAGACATATCTACTTTAGTTTAGTTTTCTTTGGATAAAAAAATTGGGGCGTAAATTATATAACATAATAAGTCCAAATATAGACTTCGAACTCGTTCCCATATTACCCTCTTGGTCACGTTTTTGAAAAGACCTCTTTTTCACCCTGTTTTCAAGAAACTTTCCCTTTTTTCTCGTTTCTTTCTTAAGTTCGAACTGACTTATTAGGATCCAATCCAAATATCGAAGCATTTTTTGTTGAAAGTTAATTATTTATAGAAAGGAAATTTAGAAACATAATCTTGACAAAGTCAAATTGTGTTATATAACAAAGGAAAAAGCAATTATGTCACACAATTAGCTTTCTTAAGTACATATGTTTTTTACATTCTCATTCTAATGAGAAGGTATTGGATTTATGTAAAATTTGACTTAGTCGGTTTTCATCAAATCTCCATGTTTTGAGACCCCCTGAGCTAGAAAAAACAATTTTTACCAAGGTGTCTGTCTGTCTGTACGCACTTTAACTTTCGAAAAAATGATCTGATTGGATTGAGCTTTGGCACATTTTTTAAGCCTTTAAAGGAAAGGTCAATTGTATAATATTTGCAAGTAGATTTGTGCTTTTTATCTAAGTCGAGTACGATGTGCGAAAACCGAAAGAAGCCGAGCGCGAACTTCTTTTTAAGCCTTTTTCTGCAATTTTATTACATAAATTGACTTTTTTAAGTTTTTGTTTTTAAATTTCCTTTCTAAATGTAACAAACGGAGACCCTAAGCCATAGTCATCTCTATAATTATTTTTAACTGAAAAGTCTACTATTATATTTTTTGTTCATAATTTGTCTCTTTTGGTTAAGAATTCTACAATTTGGTTGAGGATTTAACTATTTTGTGCAAAGTTCGTTTTTGTGGCTGGAAATGAATTTTTTCAACTGATAATTTAACTAATCCATTTTTATCTGAAAATTGGTCGTTTCTGGTTAATTCAACTATTGCATTTTTCATTGAGAATTCATATTTTTTGTTGAAAATTCAACAACATGGTTCAAAGTTGAATTACTTTGTTAAAAAATTATTTCCTAGTTTCATCTGAAAACTTAATTATTCTATTATTGATTGAAAATTAATCTTTTTTTGGTTGAAAATGTATACATTTTGTTGTAAATTCGCCTTTTCGGTAAAAAAGTAATCTTCTTGATTGAAAATTCAACTACTTGGTTGAAAGTTGGGCTACTTTCTTGAAAATTTGTTTTATTAGTTGAAGATCCATCTCATTGGTTGACATATCAACTATTAAATTTGGTTGTTGAGAATTCATTTTTTTCTTAAATCCGACTTTTTGTATCAAGTTTAAAAATTCCGCTATTGCTTAAAAATTCCACCATTTGGTTGCAAATTCGCCTTTGAAGGTTCAAAATTCAACTATTTGGTTAAAAATTCATCTGCTTTGCTCAAAGTTCATCTATTTTGTTATGAAAGCAAAAGTTTGATTTTGTTTTTTTCAAAATACAACTATTTGGTTGAAAAATCGTCTTTAGAGGTTGAAATTGCATCTTTTACTTTTTAAAAGTCTACTGTTTTCTAAAATATTCGACTTTTGCTTGAGCACATATTGTTTAATAAATTAGCGATTTTTTTCTCTGACTTAATCAAAATTATGTAGATGTCTACAGGTCATTATAATTTAAACATATTTACCCTTAACGTAATAAAATCGTAAAAACAAATAAAATTATTCTTGCTGATGTACATAATTCATTATTAAAAAATATGAACTGAAAGAAAGACGTAGAACTTTGTTTTTTTGTCATGTGTATGATTAATCTTATTTTATCTTGAGAAGCTTAAATCATTCTATGATTAAGTAATATATAGATTAGAGTTTCATAAAATTTCATAACACAGTTTTATTGCATATGAGTACACTAACTTGCGTAATTCTCCTCTACACGTTTCCAAAACGATAAACCTGCAACATAAAGTTAAATATTGTTTTCCAGATATTAGTACATTATTATTATTATTATTTATATTAATATCTATCAATATGAAACCCTATATAGTTTTTCTAAATACTTTAAAATCCCGTTAAATCATGATAAATTATTTGAAATCACTTCGAATCACTTGAAACATTTACATTTACAATTAAAACATATTCAACCAATTTCTAAAATGTTTAGTCAAAAATGTTATAGAATGAAATCCATCTTTACATATTTTTATGCATATTTTGTAGAATTTAAATTAAATTTTCAAAAGTTTCAAATCTGCCTTTGTAGTACACACGATATTAATTTTTCATGTAGAACCAGGATTTCGCTAAAACATAAAAGATTATATAAATTGTGACCTCATTTTTAATGGATTTAGTCACTAAATTCCTTTACTTGAAAAATAACATTAATATTTATAAACATATACACATATTACTAATATTAAATTAACAATTAAATTTACAATATATATACGGAATTACGAAATATAAAAATCTCAGATTTGAACGTTAATTGCCTCTAATCCATGAGATAACGGTTATAGTATATATTATTTACTCTAACTAAGGCTGCAGAATATTCATTAGTCACCCTGTTAACCAAAGTCTTCATCAGTAAATTATTCAGTTCTTCCTATACTTTTAAAAATGAGGACCGTTTGTACTCTGGTATTATTCATCGTAGTCCTTCTTAATTTTATTGGTGAATATAATAATGTAATATATCTATAATTTTAAGTACATTCTTTATCTTTCCGAAAATAAAAATTTGTCCGATTCAATAAACATTCAATTTTAATTGTTATTATTTTCAAAATCCAATTGAGTTTTTCTATAATTAGTACAAATTTTATCTGAGTTTATTCCTGGAAAATCCATAATTGTATTTTTATTAAACTGAAAGAATGAATCGATTGTAGTAGATTGTTAATAATTAGTGGCGTGTAAAATTGTCGACTTGAAATGCGCTCGAGATGTTAATTTTTCAAGGCTAAATTGTCATGTTACTGCATAGCAAGGTCCTCATGAGTAATTTTCTCAGAGTTCTCGCTATTTTTACTCGCATTAGACATGTAAAATACATCTCAGTGCAAAAAATGAAGTCAGTAAACGTAATAGTTTTTGCGCGAGAAGTGCTAATGGATGGGCAGACATGACATCCTTCCATACTGATGGGACGTGTTTTAGGGCAGAGCTTGCCCTAAATAGTTTCGTCAGTGGGGGAACGACAAAATCCATGCCATTTCGTAAGAGGACTAGATAGACATTATCCGCCTCTGAGGAGTTAAAGGGGTTGGAGGACTTAACGGCCCATTCCACCTTCTTGATATCAACGAGCTTGGCAACGAAATTCCAGCCGGCCTTCTCCCTCTCTCGGCGCTAGCCTCCCACCTCTCGGTCGATTTGAGTTCGCTGCTAATCTGGGAAGTGGATTTCCATCAGGTGATTCAGCTTTGCTTCTTCGTTTTCGGCAAACTCACCATCATCGAGCCTTATGAGCCTGAGGCGATCTTCCAGATTTTTTGTCAGGATCTTGTGGAGCCTCGTTGTTTCCGGAATGTTCTTTAATACTTTGCAGCAGCTCCTCCAATCTTCCTGTTTATACATTCTTATGTTTTCATTGTTTTCATACTGAGCCGTCTTATAGATGTCCCAGTCTGAAGGCAATTAAGTTCTGTTTGCTTTGTTGCATAACACTCCAGTCTTTTTACGGAGTTTCTCTACGAGGGTGTTCCACCGTTGTGATCCTTTCCCAAAGTGTATTCTCGAGGTTTCTGATCTTTGAAACCTCCAGTTTTCGTAGGGTTGACCGGGACAAGATACATTTGTGGTCCGAGATAGACTTCTCATCGGGGACTTTCCAGCACACTATCCTGCTCCTCAGTTCTTCGGAGAATAGAGTCAAATAGAGAACCTCACTCCTGTTTTTAATTTTGAATGTGGGAGTATCACCACGATTTAGAATCTCCAGTTCAGTGCCCGCGAGGTATGCAATTAAATTTCCTCCTCTGACGTTGATGCTTGTGCTCACCCACACTATATGGTGGGAGATTACGTCGCAGCTCAACAGCAGAGGAATTCTGTTCTCCTGAATGAGCTGAGTTGGAGTCTCCATCTCTCTAGGAGGTGGGGGCCCCTCAGAATCGCCAGGGAAATAAGCCGAGGCGATATACACCTCTAGTATTTTTCTGCTTCTACCACTGAGTCTTACTTTGATAACGGTGAGGTTCCTGGAGCAGAGCTTAGGAACCAAAATCGCATCCCTACCCTTAACAGCTATGCATGCCCATGTTGCTCTTTCTCGTGGCCCCTTATATATGTAGCCACACCCTCCCAAGCCACCCACCCTTTCTTTGTAAACTAGGGTTCTTGGATTAGGAAAATCGCTGACTGCATCACTGACATACGCATGGTTAGAATCGCCGAGGCTCCTTTGCTGAAGTGCAAATTAATCTGTATCATGGAGATTCCCGTCTCAACCATTGACAGGCTAATTAGGAGCGTCACCTAACGCTTTCGGCCCCCCTATGGAGACCAGGTTTGTAGCGCTTTTGAGGGCTCTCCTTCTTTTTGCATCGCTATGGTTTCTCTTCCTTACGGAGAGACCCGTTAAGTGTTCTTCCACCATAGCAACAAGATTGTTGTCATCGGCGTTAGAATTCTGCACCGGCAGTCTGACCCCTTTTGAGCCTTCCACCATTGGCGGTGGGTTAGATGAGGGTCCCGGATCGGACCCCTAATTCTTTTTATTATTTTTTCGTATGTCACCCATTTTGGTCCCATGAGAAGATAGGGAAATAAAGAACACCCCCTGCAGAGCCCCACTTTCAGGGGACGGGTGTGCATACTCTCGGATTCGACCGGATGTGCCAAAGTCTCCATTAAGACACCTCCTTTGGTGACACTGGCGTATCCGCCTCGACTGAGGGGGGCACGCCGGGGTTTTCAAGGATTTATTAACTCTAGTGCGAGTCAGCCTTTGACAAGGCGATCACATCACAGCTTGGGAGCATGAGAACTCGTGCCTTAGATATTCCTGGAGGCTTTGCTATTACCACCTGGAAGCATCGCTCTTTAGTTTAGATCCCACAGATTAGAGTCCGGCAGGTCCCCAAACAAGCAGTCCTTCGCGATGCAGTCCCTCTGGTTCGTCTATTTCAGATCTATATTCCGAAGAGACCCTGAAGCCCTCCCAATAGATACAAGGTCCCGCGATCGCTTGGGAGAGTCGCATTACCATAAAGTTTTAAAAAACTCAAAAATCGCTTGCACATGTCAATTTTATATTAAATTCAGATTTTTTCTTGTAAATTAAATCTAAGTTAGGTTAGGGATATCATTCAAAATGTCACTTTGAAATTTGTGTTTTTGATTTCGCCCAACTTGCACTGTGGTGGTCATTGCGAGTGGATAATGAGGCCGCGCGGCCGAACAAGAAAATGAATATCTCCGAATGTTAGAGAGTGTTACATTAAAATCACTAGAACCCCTAAAACTCTGATTTTTAGAAAATGGAGTGATGTACGGGTATATATATGTACCTTAAAAAACTTATTGCCTATATTTCTTTTTGCAGAATTAAGTTTGCAGTTCGATTGTTTGCCTAATGGCGATCCGATTCCTGGTGTTCCCCGTTCCGGACCTTCTGATTTTGACGAAAGACATGCTCCTGTCAGATCCAGGTCCAGGTCTCCTTCTCTTAGGTTTTCAAATCCTGTAGAGATACTCGGTAAAATTTATTTAGAAGTAAAAGAACGACAGAGTGGAACAAAACAGAAAACGATTTGATAATGGCAATAAAAAAGCTAAAAATACCAAGGATAAAGATTACAATAGATTCAGTATGGTTATCTTATATAATTTTTGCGTAAAATGTCTACAAGTTTTTAAATCATATCTTTAAAAATTGAAATCAAACACAATTTCCAGTGTTCCCTTTTAAAGTAATCATAATGTAACATTGTGAAAGGACAAATGTGACAAACCAAGGTATGAGTATGTACTAAAAAGAATGTATTCCTCTATTTCTTCTTGCAGGTGAAGAGAACAAATCTCACCCTGATGGCAGACCTTCTTATCCCTCTAGCCAACCTTATTCTTCTGAATGTATTCCTCTCCCAGCTGATGGAAATGAATATACAATTGAACAACTTAGGCCCTTTAGGCTTATTCCACACTCGAATCCGAATCGCGTATTCGAATTTCGTGGATTCACTTTTCCTGCACATAGACCAATTCAATTGAAAAATGCACGTCATGGCTTTTCGCCTATGCCAACCGAAGAAAAAATTGTATTATCAACATCAGATGGTGACGTATATGCAATATTCGATAATAATGGAATTTTTAATGGAATATATACATCTAGTGGTCTCGGTGGAAGACGGGCGATAATAAACATGCACAGTGGCCGGGTTTTCGAAATGATGCCAGAAAAAATCGCGGAATCTCCAGTAGGCACCCGCCGTCCTATCTTAAAGAATTTTAGAATAGTAAATTTAAACAACATTCCTCCACACCATTAATTTAATTTATAAAGTGTAAAACTAAAATATTAAATATAAAAACTTTCATTTTGATTTATAAAATATATTTTATGAGTATAAAAACTCGTAATACTGTTTGTGATTCGAATTCGAAACAAAATGCTGCATGTAATTGGCATTTACATTAAAAAGTATTTGTATCATGGTTCTCAGGACTTCAATCTTTTGTTAATGTCCCACCAGTCAGTCCTCTTAGGAGACATATAAAAAAATGTTGGTTATGATCCCTAACGAAAATATTTTAAGAGGAACAGTATTATAGGATTATAATGACTCGCCTATAATAATTTCCCACACCGCAACAGACAGGAAACAATTCCACAAGGTTAAGCAGCATCAGATTCCAAAAATATAGAAAGAGTTGAAGCCTTGGCAGAGATAACGTTGGATCAACACAAGTTGTATGTCCAAGGAGTTCTATAGATTTATTACACCCTTCCACAAATGCCTTACTTACTTTTTGATGTTCGTTTCCAAAATTCGTTGACTTTCTAAATAAATATTCATTTGTTTCTATCAACCTATGGTGCTATAAACATATAGAAAGTTTGCGGATTTAGAAAACTAACAAAACCCCGGAATTAAGGTATTAGTGTGGAATACTGTATTTTGTTTAAACTGCTTTGCTATTGCGCGGAAGCGTTTCAATCACTAAACTGCGAACAAAAATTTGAAAATTAAATTTTTGAAGACATGTAACAATAGTCGAGATTATTTACTTCTTTTTCTTTTGAACAGAAGAAAAAAAAGAATGCAATGTGAAAGGCTTAAAAAGCTGACGGTAATCAAAATGAAACAAAAGTGCTAGTAGTAAAACGTTCAGAGCCAGTAATACCATACCTTTTTAAAAGGGAGAAGAATTATTTTCAGTCGAATTTGCCTTTTTACATATCATTGTTTAAAACTTCTGAAATGATAATTTGGAAAATACACGTTGAGGTTGAGATTTATGTAAAGTAAATAATCTAGAATATTTTGAAATTCCTTTCCGAATTCAGTTTTCGAATTTTCGTTGATACTGCAGCGATTGCGGCGCTTCCGTAGAGTAGAAAAACAGTTAAGGGCATTTACCAGAATATCACGTGACCAATCTTGGTATATGTTCGGCGGCTTTATAATTTGAAAAACGTAATCATTCTGCTGAAATTTTGGGAAACGGTTCAAAATATATAAGGACATATATACATCTGTCTGCTCCATTCATGTTTCTATTTTGTTAAAGAAGTTCAATTTGATTAATTTTTAATTTTTGAATATAACTGAGAACATGGCTTTAGAGCCGTAACTAAAAGGGAAATGGTAAAATTGCATTATTAAAACAAAACAGAAACTCAAATAGGTCAGACAGACAGCATTTCGCATTTAAAAGAAGCCCTAGAAAGCTGATACGTTTTATTCCCTGCAGTTCATATTATCATAATGTAAATGTTAAAATTCGTAGAGCTTCTAATCATTGGTGGATCCAAGAGGTGGGCAACGGAGGGAAAGTATTAATTTTAGACCCACTTCCCCCTATAAAAAATCCGTACTCTAGATCCATCCCTGCTTGTAATTTGAATAATTAGGAAGTGTTAATAAAATTTTCCGATATATTCTGCCGCATAAGGTGGCCGTTTTTAGTGTAAATTATTCTAGAAATACTGAGCAGTCATACATAAAAACAAATGACGCAACCTCTGCATAATCCCTTTCGCTCGATTTGAACGTGATAGAAGACAAACAATTTCGTAAAAAGTCGTATGATTGAGATAATATTTTTCATCATCTTTTTCACCTAGTTGTACGGAATTAAAATGTCCTTCATGAGCATACTCTCTTCTTATATGTGACCGTCCGCGAAGAAAGGGACATAAAGCCCGAGAAATCTACTTTTAGTTTTTTACACCAATCGATATTTCTTGCAAAAAGTGAGGATCGTTTGTATTCTGGTATTATTCTTGGCGGTAACTCCTAATTCTATTCGTAAATTTAATGATATATTCATATACCTAATATAACTATAAATTGAAGTGAATTTTTTAGCTTTCCCCAAACAACAATTTGTTCAATTTAATACACAAACACTCCGGATTTGTTCAGTAAACAGAGCTAGAGGTAGTCTTAGGGGCTGTTGAAATTTGTTATGGTACCAGAAATATAATTTGGGGTATTCTGAAGGTGACTTGTGTGACTATTTCAAGCATAAAAATTTACTTGAAGTATTTTGCATGTAGGGACTCCGGATTTGTTCTGGTAAAAGTGGTAGGGGTGGTCTTAGGGGTTTTTTGAACATTATTATGGTGTCGGAGATATAACTTGGAGTGTTCTCGGCTACGGCACTTTTTGGTCAATAGTTACAACTGATACTTTATGCCCGCATGTTGATTCTCCTCTTGCGAATTAAAAAATGAAAAAAAAGGGATTTGGGCACCCGGGTAACCCGGGTATGTAACAACGTGTATGAAGTTGGGTTTGCACACAAGGGTTAATCTGAACTTATTCCGTAAGAAATTCATAATTCTTATGTTATAAGAAATGGTATTGATACAAAACTTTGTCAGCATCACAATTGAGTCTGAATCTTTACGAAATTTGTACGTCCTACGAATTTGTTCCGAAATGTATCCATTAGAATCCGAAAACAGTTCGAGAAATAATATAAAATATCAATAATATTCTTGTAATTCCATTCAAGACGAAAATAGAAATTGAAACAGGGGTTCGGATTAGTTTTGGATTTTAGTTTTCCAGGGCACACTTTCCTCAATGTTGTCAATCTTGCTTAGCAATATTGCCAGAAGGAGTTCCTGAAATTTACTAACAAACGACCATGTATTTTGATAAAAGGTAATTTCCTATTTCTTCTTGCAGAATATAGTTCACAGTTCGACAGTAACCCCAATGGCGAACGTAAACCTGATATTCCTCGGTGCATACCTTCTCGTTCTCCTGGCAGGTCTCCTTCTTCTTAGAAGCCTCATTTTCATGTCAGGTCTAAATCTCCTCCTGCCAGGCCTCCTTTTTATCAAGTACTTGGATATGGACTTGGAAAACTATGATTTATTCGGTTTATTCCCGTCACGAATCCATTTTCTGTCGGAAAAATATTCATTTGGGAGTAAAATACAATCTCACTGCAACCATGTAACTCGAAAAAGAACAAATAGTATTATCAACATCCAATAGTGATGTTATTACAATATTGAAGAATAGTAGGTTTCTCAGTGAAATGTTTGGAATGGGTAGAACACAGTCCCGGGTGAAAATAAACATGGATTGAAATTTAAGAATCTTAAATTAGATTAAAATCAAATTCAAAATCCCATTTAACGTCCAACATTCAAGTCAATGTATAAATTCCTGAAAATAAACTAAGAATCTTACGATAAAATTTGGACAAACACCACAAAATGCTCTTATTGCAATTCCTGAAAATAAAATAAAAATTTGTTTCTTTGGACAAAAATAAAAAAGAGGAAAGAAAAATGAGAAGGCAACCAACCAAATCCCCTTCCTTCTCTTTTTTATTTCTTTCTTCTTTTTTATTTTTATTACTTTGAAATCACAATAAGAAAGCATGGATAATATTTACCAACCTTTCGGTGCTCACACAGCACCATTATCAAGGTAAGAACACTTAAACCAGGTGGAAGCAGCAACGAAAACACGATGCTACCTCCTGGATACCCGAGAACTAAGTGTGGGTATAAAGGCAAATCCTGTATACCTGAGAACTAAGTATGGGTCTAAAGGAATATCCGTTATAAACATGATTGAAGAGGAAATAAGAGCAAGTCAAGACTCATAAAAATCTATTGCTCTCGTTATGTTGACGACACCTTATTATGTGTTCCTCTAGAAAAGGTACAGGCAGTTATTGATGCTTTTAATGGTTTTCATCCGAAACTTAAATTTACCCATGAAATAGAAAAAAATAATAAAATCAGTTTTTTTGACATATAAGTAATCAAATGTCAGGATGATAATATTATTACCAATTGGTATAGGAAAAGTACATATTCAGGTAGAATTTTAAATTTCTTTTCTGCTCATCCCTTTCAAAACAAAATTGCAATAATCAAAAACTTGGTTGATAGAGCTCTAGGTTTGTCCCACATTTCATTTCACAAAGAGAATTTGAATATTGTTAGGAATATCCTTTTTCTTAATCATTAGCCACGAATGTTAATTGAGCAATATATAACAATTAGAATTCAACAAATCAAAAAACAAACAGAGTAACATTTTATCTACAGATGATCATAAGGAATTAAGAGAATACAGTTCTTTTAATACTTTTGTTCTTCCAATTTTTGGTCAAATTTCGAAAACTATTGAATTTATGTTCAAAAAATTTAATATTCATACCATTTTCCGTATACCATTTAAAATGGATTTAATAATACATTTTTGTAAAGATCCTTTAGATACATTTGAAAAAGGGGGTGTTGTTTACAAAATCTCTTGCAAGATATGTAAGATGACTTATGTGGGACAGACTGGCAGACTTCTTAATACTAGGGTGGAGGAACACAAAAGTGATGTTAGGTTGGGACGCCGTTATAAGAGTGTTCTTGCTAGACATACGAGAGGGTTTGTTGATATTAACCATGAGTTTGACTGGAATAATGTTGAAATTTTACATAGTGAAAGTAATGAGAGAAAGAGAGAATTCATGGAAATGCTTTATATTAAAAAACAAAATAAGTTGGCTATTAATTTAAAAACAGATTTGGATAAATTAAGCAAGAGTTATTCTAGTATGATTAATTACATTTAGCAATAGATTTTCATGAGTCTTGACTTTCTCTTATTTCCTGTTCAATCATGTTCATAACGGATTTTCCTTTAGACCCATACTTAGTTCTCAGGTATACAGGATTTGCCTTTATACCCACACTTAGTTCTCGGGTATCCAGGAGGTAGCATCGTTTTTTCGTTGCTGTTTCCACCTAGTTTAAGTGTTCTTACCTTGATAAGAGTGATGTGTGAACACCGAAACGATGGTAAATATTATCCATGCTTTTTTATTGTGATTTCAAAGAAATAAAAATAAAAAAGACGAAAGAAATAATAAAAGAGAAGGAAGGGGATTTGGTTGGTTGCCTTCTCATTTTTATTCCCTCTTTTTTATTTTTGTCCAAAGAAACAAATTTTTATTTTGTTTTCAGGAATTGCAATAGGAGCATTATGTGGTTTTTGTCGAAATTTTATCGTAAGATTCTTGGTTTATTTTCAGGAACATGGATCTTAAACAATTTTAGTGTAGTAGTTGTAAAACACAATTCTCTATATGGGTGATTGTGAAATTATAGGCAAATTTTAGCACCTACAGTGACAATCACATTATGATGAGGAATTAAATTAAATT
Organism: Andricus quercustozae; assembly: GCA_932072015.1. Taxonomy (NCBI): domain Eukaryota; kingdom Metazoa; phylum Arthropoda; class Insecta; order Hymenoptera; family Cynipidae; genus Andricus; species Andricus quercustozae. The sequence continues at coordinate 207 of CAKNWU010094845.1, read as the reverse complement.
AAATCACATCTAAAAATTTTATATCCAAAAGGGACAGTTTTAAAAATAAGACATAATAATGAAATTCTTACATGAAATACGAAAAGTGGATTTGAGGTCGGGAGTTTGATGAAAGAGAGAGCAAGAGCTTTTAGAAAGTTTAAAAGCGAATACTGTAGCGCATGCCATTTAGGAAAAACAAAATATTTAATTATTATTTTTTTTTTT